>JAHZNG010001096.1:0-10117 GCA_027744375.1 Orchesellides sinensis
CATACATAAGTATACCTTGTCTTTTCAGATGTGCAAATAGCATGTAACTACCTTAAGAAAACAAAGATTCTGTGAGACGAAAGTGTAGTACAATCTTAAGTGAATTACATGTCCACATGAATGTGTGCTTTCTTGCATGTATTACATAAGATATGCATATGTAAGGTGGCATACATCGCATTGACAGAATTAAATTCTTAAGCATGTAAACCTTAAATAAATTCATATTTAGAGTAAAATAAAACAAGCTTGTTTCTATTTCTGCCACCATTTGCATATCAAGGCTGAGTCTGTGGAAAGTTAAGATGCTCAGGAGTATCATATTACCTTAGCTGTTGTCTTGTTTATGCAAAATACCTTGTTTTTCTGAAATCTACAGCAAGTCAAAACAGAAGTTATTTGCGAATCCGTGTTTTTCAGTTCGTTGCCTTTTACTGGTGTGTGTCAACAATCCGTGTTAGTATTATTATATAATTGAAAAGGTTCAAGGAAGCAAGGTATTTTGGAAACATAAAAACATAACGTTATAACAAGAAAGCATAAAGGGCTTCATTCTTCTATGTATGTATGTCTTCAGCACTATGCATTGAGATTTGTAAAATGAAAGCAAAGAAAGAGAATTATATGTAATGCTTTTATATTGTCCTATTTGATTTACAGTATTTTTCCCGAGCTCGTGTTTTCTTTAGTATTGGTGGCATACATTACAGCTCACGGTCTGTGACACATGCTCCCGCTGCAGATGTATCCCTAGAACAAACTCGCAACTTGACAATCCCTCTGGAGCAAAGGATAGCTCGATTTCTGAAGATACACCTGTTCTACCGTGGTCCATGGTTGGTTGTTGGAGAGTTGTACTTTCACTCAGGTAACATAGCTTTTATCTTATATGTTGTCTAGTGTTATAAGGAGAATCGGGACTGCTGTTGCTGTCTCTTTAAAATTCATGTGCGATCTGCATCCCAAATGAAATGACTATGACTTGCCATTCCTTCTTATTTGTTTAGCGTTTATTTTGGAAAAGTAAACATCAAAATATCATGACAATATATATGGTACAATGGCTTAGGGAATACCTTTTGGCGAAAGAGGGCTATATTTTTGCATTTAGTTTAATTTCAAAACTAAATACTGTGTTTTTATTTTCATGTTGCTCGCCCTGTGTAGGCTTGGGCACTGAAGTGATTTACGAAATGTATACAAATAAAGAACACCTGTAAGCACCTTTGGCTATTTATATCATAGGTTAATATTACGAGCCAAGTATGGATGAGATTCAATCAAGTTAATGTAAACAGAAAGATTGAACAGCACAAACACTAAATAAACCAAACTACCATAAGATAATCCTTTCTCTCATCTACGCTTTGCTGTCTTTTTCAGAATACGTCCATATCCTTCTAAAATTTGGCATGCAAAACGATTTTATGCATGTGTAACGTACCAACGCAATTCGGTGCCACTTTTCAGGTCCGTCTATGTATGTTTTGGGAATTGAATTGAACAATAATGGCATTTGTATGAAAGTTGTTACGCAATGTTTTGTTTTTTGATAGTATGCTTTTTAGCTTACCAGTATTCTATTTATTCTTTCCATTATAACGCTATACATCCGAGTATGCATAAAACACGTTTAGTATGTTTCGGGAATTGAATTGAACAATAATGGCATTTGTATGAAAGTTGTTACGCAATGTTTTGTTTTTTGATAGTATGCTTTTTAGCTTACCAGTATTCTATTTATTCTTTTCCTTATAACGTTATACATCCGAGTATGCATAAAACACGTTTCCCATTTTCTCTTCTACTTTTTTGAAAATAATACAGTAGAATAGATATATAAATGCTAGTTTCATTCAACCCGGCTTATTGCGACTTGCGACCCAAACAAAAGATACACAAACAATTGGTTTATTTTTGCTCAGACGATGGAGGAGATATTGTGCGAGTGTTATTATTGAAAAAAGAGAGCAGTAAATTATGAATATTTCATTAACTCTATTCTTTGAGCACGAGAATACCAGATTTGTTATCAAAGTTTTGGAAGTAAAGAAGATTCGGTAAACCTTTATAGCAGTAGCTGAACGTTTATACATGTAATTTTATAAAAACCACCTACCAGGGAAGAAGTAGGCACTTTAAAAGGCTGTTCATATGCTCAAGCAGCATGGTTCCAGCGGTGAAATTAGCTTGATGTAAAAAACGGCATTGTTATTTTATGCAACTGCTTTTTTTATCTGCGACTCATTTTTACATGTTTGCATATAGTCGTCTCATTCATAAGCATGAATATCATGCCATAACTACTCATTCTCTGTCTGTGTAGTCTTTTCATTTCTGATGCTTTATATTTATGTATATTCAGGAATATAAATAAATGTGTCTTTGATATGAACCTTTTTCGACCTTTAATTAAAAACGCTGGGTTTGCCAATTTGTTTTAAAAGAAACCAATTGCTGTATGTTTTTTTCTTGCCATTAGCTTTTATTTGGTCTTTCTACCTTTTATTATGATTGCTAGTGTTCAATTACTAAAGGTGTATGTTTCAAAATAATCAACTAATTACGGACAGCTATTTGATGTAATCCTATTATTACCAAGTAATAGGTGTAGTTGTTATATAACGTGTGTAATCAGCGTCTGAAATGTTTGTTTGTTTTACCATTTTCAATTATTTAAACTTCAATTCTATTTATCTTTGTAAAAGAAAGTTGTAAGTCTCAATTTATAAACATATGCATAGAATCACCTTCCTGCATGCCATAACCCCATTGAACATATTGCTTCTTTACATGCAAGCAAGCTCACTATTATAAGTAATGTTGCTTTTACTAGGTATTTCGATACCTTGCCGCAGCAGTAAGCCACCTGCTCTCCGTAACTCGTGGCCAAAGAAGTCGTTTGCCTACGCATGTTAAAGAAGTATTCTTCAGCATTGCGATCTATAAGAAAGTGAATAAATGCTATTGGATCTTTATTTAATTAAAAGAGTTCTTTATATGAAAACAACGGTAAGAAATAGAAAAAACTCGAGGGATGCTTCTCTGTTTTCAATGTTTTAAAGTACCAAATAGCACGCAACTAGGGAAAGCCAAAAGGGAAACTTTTATGCATAAGTCTTGGGTTGGGTGCAATCTGTGTACTGCTGAAGATACATATAGTTGTGTACGGTTACTATTCATGTTATTCGCAGACATTCTTCCTTTTGTAGCATGCATTTAGTCAACTCTCCCAATCAGTCTCTATAGAGTCATGCAACAGCCGTACAAGCTCTTCTTCCCTCGTAGTTGAGTGTACACTGCATCCTCGCTCGCCGGTTTTAACTTTTTCTATGAGATCCTTATTCTTTTGCACGCTTTATCATTTCTGCTGAAAGAAACGCAGGGTGGCTACCTCCGAATAGATGGGAGGGAGTTGTAAATGGCTATCCAAGAAGATTAGGCTTGTTATTCATTTTGTTTTTATGATATTTCTTGTGAAAGAAAGATAAATGGCTTCAAGAAAGTTTCCCTGCTAGTAGTAGAAAGGGCGAAATATAGTTTTTGCCTAATTCTGTTTGGAATATTGCAAGACACGGTGCAGCAAGACTAATCCATCTACGTTTTTCTATTTTATTAGTTTACTTTCCGTATTCACTTCAAAACAATGCAAGATGTAATACCACATCTTGGATTGTATAAGTGAAAGTTCTAACCATCAGTACCAGTGGGAATAGCGGGTATTGGCATGTACTTTTTAACCTGTTCATGCTTTTAGCTTGTATGTAATGTTTTATGCAACATTATAATGCCTTAACTGCAACTTATGCATGCAACACTGAAGCACCCATACACNTGGCATGTACTTTTTAACCTGTTCATGCTTTTAGCTTGTATGTAATGTTTTATGCAACATTATAATGCCTTAACTGCAACTTATGCATGCAACACTGAAGCACCCATACACGAACCGAACATTTTATGAGGGATCAGTGTGAAGTGTTGGTGAATGAACCCATACTGTCACAGAATACCAATAAAATAAGTGCAAGATAATTTCCTTGAATGGCTCTCTCAAGACACTACCGGAATCACCATTGAGAAAAAAGTATCTCCTCCCTAAATATATGGTATTATGAAACTGATCGGTTCTATCTGATCAGTGAGAACATCTTCCTTCCTGAGTACCATGAACATGACAATGAAAGAAATGGGAGCAAAATGAGAGTCCAAATGTGTAACTGAAAGCATAATATCAATTTTGCGTTTAGAGATACGTACTTTCATGATTAGATGTTAGCTTGAGAGGGGTTGTTTTTCCCATAAAAATTCACCCTTCTTCCTTGTGGGCTTTAAGACTTGTTTTCTTTACATCCTTCTCTCCAAACATCCATTGAGCCAATCCCTTCCATTTTGTTACAGGCTCAGTGTTGTTACTTACATTATAAATAGACATATAAATATTCAACTATACATAATATACTCTTCCTACCCTATTTACTACCTATACAATCATATAATGGGTTTATCATATCAAGAGAATTATGAATAAATGTGTGCATTTTGTATCGGTATAATACTAATACATTTTGGATGTGTATTTTATATGAATCAAGATTAAATTTGAGGATTTCCATACATTATTATGGTGGGTACAATGACATTTTGATATGACAGGGATAAGTGACTCGCTCCTGTTTTGATTATGTGCATACTAATAAATTTCTAAAGGTACTAGTAATATCCCCGAAACGAAACGGATCAAGAAAATGGGAATATGTATGCTTATCAGGGGTAGCAAGTAAGTCATTATTGTGGTTCTGTTACATGGTGTCTGAGTGGCTATTATGAACTTTTATGCATGACTGCAAAAGCATACAATACAAGTAAGAAAATGGAGATGATGAGATTGCTCAACCAACTGGATTCTTTTGGCTTTATTTAGGCCGCACAACATAGCGGAAGCGCTGCAATAAAGAAAAGGAAAGAGAGACATATACACTGA
The DNA here is from genome assembly GCA_027744375.1 of Orchesellides sinensis. NCBI lineage: Eukaryota > Metazoa > Arthropoda > Collembola > Entomobryomorpha > Orchesellidae > Orchesellides > Orchesellides sinensis. The sequence goes on from JAHZNG010001096.1 coordinate 4,985, forward strand.
TTTTAATGTATTTATATAGTACATTGCGTAAAATGTCTTAGGCACATCACGCATATTTGAATTAAATGTGTAAAACTAAGTTATACAGTAATGCACACATTCTCCTTTGTAGTCCTACTACACTAGTTTCCTCAATTTATTCCGTAAGAGGTTTCGTATATGTATAGCATACATATTTAGCATTCTTTTTGGTTTCTCGTCGTGTGGTGCAAGTTTAAATTGCTCGTTGGGATGATAATAATAGTTTTTCTTCACGTTTCTATATCTTATGTTTGTACACCATAACGTGCATTTTATGTGGTTGAAGGAGTTTTTAAGGCTTTCTCCTCCTTTCGCTTTTCAATGTGTTTGTATATGTTTGCTCCGTTAAGTGGTTAAGTAGATTAGTTGGTTAGATAAACAGTGGAGAACGATGAGAAATTTTCTCATGTAGATTTCAGATTGCATTCAGCGCTTCTTTCCCTTCATCTAAGCTGTAGTACATACTTGTAGCTTTTTCTTGTGATTTCAACAACTTTTCCTTACGGTTGGTTTTCATTCCTTTTATTATTGAAGTCAGTAGGAGAATATCCAGTACTGTAACTATATGAGAAAACGCTAGCTTTAAAATTGCACTCAAGCCAGAATTTTTGCTCGGGTTTCATTTGTTTTTTCTTCTTGTTTTTACATTGGTGTATATGTAACTGACCGAATTTGTGCGGAAAAGAAGAGATAATGCAAAAAATGGACGGAATTCACTAGAGATTTTACACAATTGTTTATGAATACTTTACCCAAGCCTTTCATCCATTTCACTCCTTTAAACCATCCTGAAAAGGACTCTCAAGGGTCCTCTTGCGTGTGTGCAGAAATCTTAAGTGGGATTTCATAATCATGTTCGTCCTTTGATGAAGATGATAATAAAACGTTGATTCTCTCGGTTTTTGTTTGTGGTACTTGACTTACATTTCTGAAATTGTTTTCTGCCTTATTATATACACATTAGGTACACAAAAACGAATTTATTACAGATGCCGTGTCATGCATCTCAAGTATAAAAAGCGGCTTATGCATTTTTCCTATGAGTTGTAAACCATGCCCTTTATATTTGCTAAGGATCTTGAATTATTACATGTGTGTGACATGAAAGAAAGTAGCATACTACAGCAAAATCCCAAGAGCTGGTTATGTATATGTATACAGCAAGTGTGACATGTCATGTCGTGTCACATGGAACATAAGTTGAATCAATCACAGAGCCATATGATCATGTAACAATATTGTTATCTGCAACCAAACAGACCAGCCATCCGCCATAATATTATGTACATGCTTGTTATTTGCCCCCTGAAGTACTTCCTTTTCTACTGATGTTTTTCAAGAGGCTTTTGTCAAGCTTTGAGAGACTCACGTGAACCCATGCGGAGTGTATATTCCCAAGTCCCAAGATGAGCCGATATTAATAAATATCCGCATAAATCTGTTGTGACGGAGGAAGCTTGTTGAAAAAAAGAATCTTTCAAGTCTTCCTGGATTGTCTATTGTTGAGACTAGAAAAGAGGAAAACATACCAAAGCGGAAGCAGGAAATATTCTCGCGACCATTCATATTATTATCAATGTGCAGACACTGCTTTTGTAGCGTGCTGGTGCTACCTTATTCAAGTAAATATATAAAAATGGAATGGCAAGTCTGGGAATTCGTTTCTTTTTTATTGAATCCTATAGTGATACGTATTATACATGAACAAAAATTTTAAAAAAGTAACTACCTCCCAATGCATATTGGATTTTCGAGGCAGCAAAGTATTGAGCCTAGCACAATAATGTAATAATAATAATGTACGCATTCTTTCACATGTACCTATGTGCATTTTTATTTTGTCTTTTACAGAGATTTACGATGGGAACTATACTGAAGAGCTGGGACCAGACGCCCAAGTGGATTTTCCTGATACACAAGCACCTTTAGAAATCGGTATTCTTTTGCTTAACTTTCAGTGTATCGTTGCTTGTTATATATATGATATAGGCATTTCTTTGGCTTTCTCCATGTGCTACGTTACGTTTTTTCTTTTCTGGAATAACCTAATAATGGTCCAAAATATTTGACAACGAGTCATATAAATGAGATAAGTTGTTAGGCTGATATCAATATTTCAGTATATACGAATGGTGTTTAATATATCAGGTATGTACATTTGTATCCAATGTATTTAGATATTTTGGATTGATTCCACATTTATTGTACTCTTCCCCTTGTACACCCATACTTACACGGTGCGCTAACGTGACGTTTGCTTGAATGCGTCAATAATGCTAATAATGCACTCCCGATTATAGCTTCCTCTTTGTTCCCTCTTTTTCAATCTTTAAGTTTTATACTCACTCAGAATCACTTATATTTGGCATATATCATAATGCCCGTGAACAACATATGTATTACAGTTAAAATATAGTTGTATGTGTAGGTATTTCATTTTTTGCATTACGCAATTATTCCCATTCTTGCATAGCTAGCAAAGCAAAGCGGCGAGGGAATATTTAAGGAGAATACATGGCTTCTTCTCTTTCTTGAGCACTCAATTATTGAATACAGAGACCGGATTCTAAAACGAAGTAGGAGCCTCATAGGGGTTCGTGTATTGAATTTGAATACATAAAATTTAATACCACCAAAATAGTATTGTTGAGTAGTACTCACGTTAGCTTCAGTGAAGCTACCGTTTTTAACCTGAACCGTCGCCCATTATTTCGACTGTATGAGCTTACCTTGATTTCATTACGTATTCATAGAATCAATTCTATGTATTCATGCCTTCATGTCCCATTTTTGATTCCTTGAATTTCGTATTGCTTTGTCAAAGCGTACTACAATATACTAAAAAACTGGCAATCTATTATAGAATTGCTTATTATGTACCTACATGCTAACTTTGACGTTTCATCGTCATATTATATTCAAAGGGAAAGTAAGTAGGAAGTAAAGTGACACTCGTGGGGCTTTGCTGGTATCCAAACTAAAATTAAGCTTTTATGTCGTAAAGTTTAAAAATGGACTGAACAAAAGACAGAAACAGTCGGAAAATAATCAATACCTTTACATTGATGAAATTCTAAATAAATTCTCTATTTCATCACGTGTAAAACTTCGCAATAATACGTCAATATGCAAGAATTTTGAGTACGTTTAGCGTTTAGCCCTCGCCGAAAGCTACATTTGTGTCAACAACAAAATTGACAAATTTGATAACAAGTAAGCTAGTACAGCCATATGTGTTGTTTTAATAACTTAATACAACCATATTGCTTGAGTTAGAAAGAAGAGAATTATAAACTGTGGTGAGCTGTTTGACAAAATTGAAAAGTTTTAATTTTGTTGTTATTATTACGATATGGTGCCAGCTTTACAATGTCATTTAAATGGTATAAAATTATTATTAAAGGGAGAAACCAGCCAAAATATTATTGAAAAAATAATTGTAGGTAGGTATACATATGAATAACATATAACGGTTCAAAATAACGGCATTTAATATACTTCGCAATGTTTTCATTTTGCGTGACATTTTCTGCTTTGAATTTTCTACTAAACCTATGAAGTGTAGATGTGTTGGCATATGATGCTACTATCCGTATTTACTTTTCTGTTTTCATCTCTCCCTGTACAATATTCAGTTTCAGTTTCACAGTGCTAATTTTTGAATACTTGTTGACAAAACATAGCATTTGATATCAGTAGGCAAGAAACCGTATTATTAACAAAAATTCGTTACGTACACATAATATCTGAAGCGGCGAGGGATGTAGATTCACAGTGCTAATTTTTGAATACTTGTTGACAAAACATAGCATTTGATATCAGTAGGCAAGAAACCGTATTATTAACAAAAATTCGTTACGTACACATAATATCTGAAAAGCATTGTATACTATGGATAAAGTTTTATATATGTGTCTAATGTAATTTGCCAAATGCACAAGGCGTGTTGCATACATGTACTCAAATCTCATTGTTATTTTTATTTGTGGTAGGAGACTTAGACTCGTCGATGGTGGAGACGGTGGTCGGGATCATATCAGGATTAATATTACTTCTGGGCATTGTCGCTGGATTAATCGTTTGTATGAGACGGAATGGTCGCTCCATCTCGTCTGCTTTCCAATTTCATACTGGTGCCTTTCACTTTCCTTGGCGAACTACATGGAGCTCTGTGCCAACGCACATTGTCACTCAGACAAATCCTACAACCGAAGGTGTCAAGGTAAGTGTCACTTGTTTATGGAATATAGATACTGATCCTAAATATACACACGAATACATATAAATATTATCACTGTACCATCCAATGAAAACGTTCAAATAATAATAAAAGAAAGCTGCTTATATATTTTCATGTGAATATTTGCCTCAACACGCTTATCATATCGCACGTAAACCACGATCCGATTTAGATGAAAAAACGTCGATAGTTTGTATACAAGCCACAGTGCATAACAAAAAATTAAAGAAAGCTTTTCTCCCTGTCTGACACTATTTGACCTTTCGTTTTTAGAAGTTACTCGACTTCTCTAGCATAATAATTCAGTTTTTGAGCTGTGGTATAATATTTTATATATTTTATAATCCTTAGCCTACAGCAAAAATAATTCCTTTTCCCAGCTTAACGTTTTATGTTAGTTCATGGCTTGAGGTTTCAACTTTTCTCGGGTTTTACAACCATTTTACAACGTTCATTTTTCATGTAATGCATTTTGGCTTGATTCATGGGAGTAGAACCAAGTTTTTGTGTAAGACTTTATGCTTTCATAATGGATATCAATGGAACAGTTCCAGTGGTAACGGGTAGAAGCTCACCTTGTAAAAAATGTCATGTGCTTGAAGGAATAAAATATTCCCGTAAAATACGTATTCCATGACCCATAAAGTACTATTTTATGCATGTATGCATTACTTCTTAAAATTATCGGCCATACAAAAAGCATTGTAGACTCTCGGCGTGAGGGTATATGAGTAAGAAGTTTTCATTTTACGATCGATGATAATAATTCTTGTGACTAGAAAAGAATTTAGTTACACACATACATATCCATTCCTTTAGACTTACTTGCATGTATGCTTCAGTAGCAAGAGGCTAAGAGAGTGTCACCGTAA
>JAHZNG010001097.1:0-16102 GCA_027744375.1 Orchesellides sinensis
TCTCTGGATGCCTGATTCTCACTTCCTGACGACCCTGTTGTAGACAGGAGACTTGGCTTGTAGCTAGATTTGCAGATGACACTGATGGCCATTCCAAACGTGGAGAAGCTGAGGAGGATTTCAAGCATGGAGCAGAGAAGTAGCAGTGAATTTATAATGTTGCCTGCGGATATTCTCCGTTCAAGCATTTCATCGTCTACTGTTCGATCATCCATTTCCTAAAACATTTAAAATAATAAGCATGCAAAAATATGACACTATTTAGGTTAAGTAATACATGCATCTTCGTAATTATGTTATTGCATACCACGCCAACCGTTGTTTTAGCTGTTTGCAGCAATCCCGCCGTGGAAAATATGCCCAACAAAGCGGACGCCGACAGAGAGACCATTGTTGTTGCCAACAATACATGCAGTTGCCACCTCTGACCTCCACAAAACCACTTTGGCTTGGGCAACCCACTCTTTGTACACATTGCGCAAAGTGCTCCGGTGATCCCTACCACCATCCCAGTCCAAAGACCACTTCCATAGTAGAACAAATAGCTCTGATAGCGTATAGCAAGCACCCCAAGAATAGCCATTGATGCTCCAATCCCAATCTGAGCTAGACCCACCGGAATAGCTAGATTTGACGGAATGGTAGTCCGCTTTTTCTTGAGGGCATGCCGTCTCGCCCAGACAATCTCATTTTGGCCTTCAACCAGCTTTGGCTCTAATGGATTCCCATTCTTGTCCACGACAAGTTGTAGCTGTTGGTGGTGAAGTGTCATCCCTTCACCTAGTTTTGGCACTGTAATGCGTTGAAACTGTGAGCTTTTCTTTGCTGCAGTGTTAGTGTTGCTATTATTCTTGTTATTATTATTGTTGTCATTCGTGTGAATCTCCCCTGCGCAGGGAGCTTTCTCTAGCCTTGACATCTTTCCGTATAAAATTTATGCAACTTCTTACTTTAATCTACTAATTTGTACTTTTCCACATAAGAATATTTACTGTTTATAAAATTATCAGATTTTTGTTGTATTCTGGAAAGTTGTTATTGCTATCCATGTTCATCACTTTCAGTTATCATGATGGAATGTTCAAAATAGTTTGTTCACATAATAGTTTCCGGCCGTATAAAAATGTTTATGATTTCTCTGCAGATAAGATTCACTTTCTTCCTTTAGAGAGCTAGAATAAATATATACAATGATACAAACAAAAAAAACGCAGCAATTAGTAATAATTAAAACATGTATACATCCACACTTACACATATGCCTACATAACATTACCTAAGCACTCATAAACTCTTCTAAACACGATTTCATTTAATTATAGCGTACAGTAGCTAGTTTCATTTCATTTTTACTACGTGTTCGCTCAACTAAGAAATAATTAAAGTCTTCAAAGTATTTTTCTTTTCACACCGATACACTTTCGATATCTAAATACACAACCCATATTTTACCATTAAATATCATCCCACCTCCATTCACCACCGCTGTTTACGCACACCCAAGTGAAATGCAGAAATAATAATAAAAAACTTGCTCATTCAAAATGTAACTTTACGCAGCAATTGCACATATGCACAGACACAAAAATACCATATTAAGAAAACTAATAACAAGCCAATTAGTGCACAAAGATATCTTCACAAGATAACATTGCACATACAAAGCTTTTATTAGAAATCCACAAGAGATTCATTCATTTTTATTATTAAGTATTGCAGATGCTCAGTTTTTGCATATTCTGCAGGTTTTTACTTCACTTTTTAAAAAAATGCAATTTTCCTTTCGATGCTATTAGGCTTAAAAAAGGAGCCATCATCATCGGAACTAAAAGCCAAATGGAACAAAAATGTTTGGCACGCGTTTTACTACTTGTTTACCATTTACTACCGTTTGCCGTTGGCCTACCTCTCTACCTGCCTAGAGTTAGTATTTGAGGCATACAAAACTATTATGTTGCGTATTCAAGACTAAATTATGCGTGATGTTATTCAGTTGATAAGAAATATGAAAGATAGATGAGGTCTATTAACAAATGAGATGAGATGAGTATATGCGTGCCTAATTTTGCACATTACTCTTCCACATACGACAACTTGATGCCTTTTTGAATTAAAGTGTGTAACTGGCTACATTGTAAAATTGGATGGGTAATGGTGCGATCAGCTTGCTACCTGAAAAACTAATCATCATCAGAGTAGTTTATCATAAGATTGCTCATTTCGTTCACTGATCCACTCATTTCATTATTACACGGTTAACTGCTAATAATAAACTTGAAATTTCGACAAGTTTTTGAAGGGAATTACCAATATCTCAATGATTTGATAAACACGGTTAACTGCTAATAATAAACTTGAAATTTCGACAAGTTTTTGAAGGGAATTACCAATAATATCTCAATGATTTGATAAAACAACTGAAGAATAATTCTTTTGTCTCATTTAAAGTCTGTCATTATAATTCCTAATGATATGCCAGTGATTAAAATATTCTTTAAATGAAGAAAAGGCAATGAGCTTATGTTCTAAGTTAATGCTTATAGGTATTCATTGATTGGTTTGTCGCTTGAATAAATAAATTATTATGCTATATACGCTTTTATATGAATTATAGTAAAGTATATAATGCCATTTTGAGTATATTATAATTATAACCAATCAACAAACAATTACGAGCATTGTTAAAATAGAGTGTGCATGGAGTATGTACCTTCTCAAACAAAAATTATCATGGAATCCAAATTGACGTAATATGGGCTATTGTCATTGTCATTGCATAATTCATAATGACATGTACCAAAACACACCAAGTTCAAAAAAGGAATAAAAATACCGTAAGAACAACATAAAAATGCCTTTCCAACTAAATTATTAATGAAGGCAAACGAAACAATGATGATGCACTTCAAATTCAAGTTGATTGGAAATTGGAATTTTGTCAAAACAGAGCAAACCCTCCATATGTACGAACGAATCTGACATGTAATATATTTATGGCACAGCAAACATAAAAGTGAAGCAACAGTAATCATCCTTTCTCTATAACTATACACCTTAATGTTCTCTTGTCATATGTAATGTCCTCCTATCTAATGAATCGATTTTAAGTTGCTTAAAGCCGAGGTCAAACTCTTTCAAAGAGAATACATTACGTAACTGTGTGCATTAGCTACCCTCCCTCCTTGTCATTCATATCCTACTGCAGTTAATTTCAAAAGAAACCTTATTCTTCCCCTTGGGTTTACTACTGAAGAACACACGCATGTTAAAATATTTTATCCTCGCTTGACATCTCCCCTGGCAAGAAGACATGTTTCGCACGACAACGATGCTATGTCCTTTTCCTCCGTTATATATGCATAATGCATGCTAATATCATCACCACTGGCTACTTATTACTTTGCAAATGTCTAACCCGTCACCCATACTATATATGTAGGACCCAAATTACAGAGGGGCTATACACAAGGTTAAGCCTGTAATCATAAATTTCCACAATTCACAAAAAAAAATCCGCTTACGCTCATTACATTAAAAATACTACTGTACAGTTTAATATGCACCTTTTATTTTATCCAAGGGAAATTATATTCTAACGGGTTTGTTGCAAATTGAAGAAATAAGGAGGGACACCAGAGGAAAATCGTGTTTTATTCAAGAAATAATAATAAAACCTAACTACCAGCCAACACAAGTTTTGCTCATCGTCTCTGTGTCTTAATGATACTTCATGTTTCTCACTTTCTTCAGTGTTTCTCAAAGACTTACTACACCGTATAACCAGAATAATAATATGGTGCCATATAATACCACACGGTGCATGATGATGCCAAAATGCCATGCTATCAAACTAAAACTCACACAAAAATGCCATTAGACCTGCCATAAGAAACTACGGTTTTGACGGCAAGTAGTAGTGGGCACTTATTATTCCTGGCAGTGGATAGGTAGTAATAATGAAAACAGTAAAAAACACAGCGTTGCAAAAATTCAATACTGGCACACTCACGGTAATTATGATGAGAGGACTATAACCCTTTAATTTTCTATGTATAAAATATTCCTTCTTTAAGAAGACAGCAAGACATACTATGACAGATAGCACCCTACAGCTACTACGTTCGATTTCATAAGAGCAGAAGAATAACAAAACGATTTTTCACGCAATATTCTTAGATGTCTAATTACTGCAGAACAAAATAGTAATCACACCGTCACCATGAAGGAAATGCTATTATAAAATGTAAAAAACTAACAATGTATACATGCAAAATAATATAATGCAATGAAAGAAAAGACACTAAAGACGATATTATTGTCCCCCGTCTTCGTCGTCCCTTTCCTTCTTTCAAGTACACTTCAAGTCACGATACGACCACGACACGATTATTACTCAATACTCCATTCTTGACCAAACTTTTGAAACTGCCAACAACGGCGAAATGCCAACTGGCTTATGCATGGCATGCCAATATTCTACCTATATTCAGCATCCACTACACACACAGTATATATTTTACAATACCAATTGAGGTAATCACTGATTCTGGATGATAATTTTTCAATTCCGCATACCAGAGTATCACGGACCCGCCTCGTAATTATGGTAGCACAATAATGGCCATTAAACAAGTCCGTGTTCGCACGCATTTTTTGAAACAGCAAATTCATTTATTAATTTGTACGATGCATCATACTATATGTACGTGCAATACAAAAAATTTCAAGAGCACGCCGGCACCTTCTTTAATTTTGTATCGTTGATTGAAGAAGCTAATACCGTTTAGTAATGAGATAAAAACAGCGGTGGTGGTCGGTTGGTGGTAGAGTAATTACGAACAATTAAAAAATGTTTATCCAAGTACACAACAATACGTAACGAACTCGAGCAGAAGAATTATTTCACATGCACATAGGCGCAGTATATTTTTTTCTTACTGAAATAAATTCCCACACGTGGTTAGCTAGAGTATATACTTTTTATTATTTTTTCATACTCCAGTTCCGTGTTCCATGATTATAGAGACGGAGAGCTATGAAATGTTCACACAATGGAACTATTGTATTGTATATCTTGTACTGATTGGAGAATACACATAACAATAGCACAACACGGGGTAAGATGCAATAAGATTAAATCTTATCCAACAATCCACAGTGGACACACTGGCGACGAAGATGGAATGTGGAATGTCACATGCGAAAAATTTAGATCACATCTCGCATCACGATGTGCACGTGATACAGGACACTTTTTAGGTTGTTATTGGAATACCTACTAACTGACTGATCAAAAAATTGCATAAACCCTGAGATGCTTGTGAAGATAGGGTAGCGTCTTACTGTATTTGTTGATGATGATGTTGTATTGTTGGTGAATGAAGATGGATGGGAAAAGTAAGTAGCCAAAATATCCATATAAGATGATGATAAGTTACAACTGTCCGCCAAAGAGTCTGCCACGATACTACGATGATGCATGCAAAGAAAAAGAAGAAGGGGCCAACCAGGCCACGCCAAATGTATCAGAAGAAAATGAAGATGTGAATGCAGAATACAATGTGTGTACAAGAATATACCTATATGTAAATGTTATGCATAGGGATTTATCACGTAAATGTGCATTTCACACATTGTTGAACCCTAACAAATATTTTATGTATGTGTGAATGTATAATATTACTCCACTACGTGTAAAGACAGGCTTATTAATATGAAAAGGAAAAATTGTTGACGGAAACACAGGTAAATAATTGGGGTTCAGGTTGACTGACTGACTGAGTGAGTGTTGTTGTGTGAGAAAAAAAGAAAAGATGAACAACTTATTATATGTGTGTGTAGGCCAGTCTCATCATTTCGCGCAACCAAAAAGCTTTACCAGCAGCCTTTTGGGTTTTTATAAGGAAAAGTAATTACTTTTGATAGTATTAGGCATTATTACTACTACACTTATTGCTCTCCTACAACTGCATAAAAGCATGGTGATTTGAATGGCAAAGTGGCAAACCTTCTTTATACACTTCAAAACATTTTATTGGCATGTATTAAGATTGCGGAGATGCTATACCCAGGTGAAGCTTACAATAAGGATGATGGTAAGATGACGCGATCAAGATCGAATGTAAAGTAATGATGATACAGGTGATTCCACTGATCATATCTAGAATGTTATATTTCGTCGTGTAAAAATGTTTGTTGCTGGCACAAGAAAGAAATATATATATATATCGTAACAAATCAGCGAATTCAATCTAATCTTCATAATATTTACCTGTTAAAACTTCAATGTAGATTGTTCGTGGCATTGCGAAATACAACGGGAGGAATCCCAATGTGAGGCAATGATGATACCGATAGAGTATGTACATACCCATACACAAAGCACACCGTAATTTTTACGATACATTAAACTTAAAGGTAATCTAAGTAGGTAGTGTGGTATCAAAAAGTAATACCATGTTAATGTGTACCACGTTAAATTTTTGATATTACTTTTCCTTGTTGCATTGGCGAAGTCAAAACTGCCAGAAGAGAGAATCAAAGTCAGGTTAGTAGATTTGGATGAAACTTCCGTTGAGATTGCTGATATTGAGTATATATTATGACCACGGTGATGATCATATTGAAATACATAGCATGGTTATAATATTCGGTAATGAAATATTGAAGGAAACTGCGATATATCATACACTGTTTCTAATACATGTATGCAACATGATATATGAGATTGAGATGGATGAGCCTGTGAGAAGAATCGAAAGTCGATTTATCTAAATCCCTTTCATCTTCGTGTTGTGCATTTTGTGTTAAGCAAGGTAAAGTACTACTAAGCCCTGAGGTCCTTTCATTACACATTAAAGCCTAGTTTGAGCTTAAGCCGGATACCCCTTTTGTTACCTTTTTCATGCACAAAATATTATTTGGTGGTATAAGTATAATGTTTACATTATCAGGTTTGTGGTGGTGGTGAGTAAAGTGACGATGTGCGTTGAATAAAATGAAAATGAAACTTTTTCTATTATGCATAATACACACACCAAAAACCAAGGTCTCTCTCAAAAGTTTGAAAATAGTAGTTGTTAATGGATGGCTTTACTTTCAAAAAGGCGTGTAAAAATCAGAATAAATATTATTAATCTACAACCATTTTTGTGAACTGCATTACAAGTACACGATACAATTTGCAGACACATTAAGGAGAGGAGGTGGCGAAGAAGAGTGAAAAGAGCTCTGAGAGCAGTACACCAAGGCCGCCAGAGGCTAAAAGTACACAAATTTCTTTAGCTTTTCCTTCTCTCTCTCTCTAATTTGAGGTTTTTTTTACATACAACTGAAATCGCATATGAGATAAAAATAAAACTTTGTCTGGTCACTTCCAAGTCATGTCGTATGTGTACAAGTGTCCATTCATTCAAAGAAAAAATGATATCAACAATAACGAAAGTGAATTTCAAGGTGCGTTTTAACAACTTTTCTATATGCATACATTTTATGTACATGGCACAGACAGTGGATGATAATGATAACAATAAATATAAATAAATCTTTTGCTCTGCCAATCTTAAACATCTATTTATGTATATTTATGAGTAAAAATATGTTAAGGGTCAGTCTGCATTCAGTATTTGAATGGACCTTTACAATAAGCAACAATGCAAGTCAGAGCTATCGTATGTTAAATCTGGCATAGCACAATATTTTATTATGCCGCTGGGCTTGTTTCACTTTCCCTTGTGGCTTTTTTGATTTATCCATTCAAAGTAGGAGACTTCCCATCCCATCCTCTTCTTCTGTTTCGACGGGGTCACTACATTGCCCATTTATTTCCTATGTGATTATATTGTTACAAAAATACTTCAAAGCATGGCATACTAATTTAATAATTTGCAATGGGTTTGGTTGGGTTTCAAAGGTACATATTTTGGAGATGGAATGAATGAGATAAGAAATTAAAATGCCACTACTGTCGTAAGTATAATATGTCGCATTTCTTTACGAGTAGCGGAATTGGGATTCCATGGAGTCCTAAGCAATGATTACAGAGACTGAGCTTGAGACTAATGACAATTGACCTTCAATAGATTGCACACGGTATCGCTTTTATTATTTAGTGTCTATTTGTAACTACTTCGCATCAATTGGCATATTGGCATCTTATCATGGGTCTTAAAGTAATAAATATCAATAAATGATCGAGCAAATAACACCTACTGTCAACGAAGGCCATTAGTAATATAAAAGAAATGAGATCTTGGTGCTGACTTGGATATTGAAAAGCGAGCAAAATTTGGTGTGAGAAATATCAAGTTGTATAGTCCATAAGGCCACCACCAATACCAATACAATACATAAAGAAAATGAATTACAATAATTGTCCCCCGCTTGGTTCTTTCCACCTGATCAGATTTCTTTTCTTGATGAGGTGGACAGATAGCGATAATCATGGCTAAGGTATATAAGTTAATTGGGGTTTACACTATGGATATAATACAAATACAGGCAAGATATGCATATATAAGCACCATTACTAAATGTATTATAATATCATATTGTTAATTTGAAAAATGAACTGATATCAGTTCAGGTTTTTCTTTGAGAGATATGGATGGGGGATAATTGTGTACAAAGTACAATACGCATTCCTCAACCGTGTTTTTGCACAGCATAAATTACAAATCATTGCCATATTTTGTCATGTTGATGATGATAATCTTCGTGAACTCAGAGATCGCTTCAATGTGTAAAAAATACGTAGGTATTCTCGATCTGCATCTCTACTGATGAAAACATGTTGTAAAGTACGTGAGGACCAACTAAATGTTTGAAACTTTGCCTTGTGTATTGTACTTATAATAATGTATGACTAATATATGGTCGTCTTTTTTTCTTTAACAGTTAAAGCGTATGTAGAGTGACTCTGTCAAAAAGGAGACCAGACGCGAGAGACAAGTCTACCATTTAATCATGTCCATTAACAAACTATGTAATGTAACCAGTAAAAAAACTAATGTACCAAAAACACAAAACCAGTGTTGCTTTTTTGTATAACTTTTTATACAATTGTATACACAAAAGTACCTACTTACTAAAAATGCATGCGTTTGAAATTTGTCAATCATTTACCACTTTTCCTTGATGCCTATATGTGCTTTATTTGCATAATATGCCCTGTCCTGCCATTTACCTGTTTGTTGATTGTTTGACTTTTACTTTTTAATTTTGCTGCTGCTGGTGATAATTCACTTTTTAGATGCGATACAAGGAATGGTAGATGTTGATGATCTGTATATGTATAGAACGAAAAGAAAAGTAGAGAACAAAAGACCTGCTGCAAAGAAAATGGATGGTTATTAGCTTGTGTACGAATGATTGAATGAATAATAATACTTGTATATATGTATTTAATTTTTATTAACAAGTTAATAAAGTACCGCTTTGGTCTTTACCGAACGTCAAACAGGTGTATGCCTATTTTAAAGAGTTCGAATGAGAAAAGTTCAATCAAAATGATGCTTTAAGTTATTCCTTTTCTTTTCGTAAAATCCAGAAAGCATTTATTAAAGACTGCTAACTAGGCGTGTGTATTAACATATGGATATTAAACCGTTGATGTCCATGTTTTCTTGATGAGAATGACGATTGCAGAAAAATATAATTTTTAATGATGATGACATGACACATATTTACTTTTCGCTTTTGTTTTTGCCCGGCAGATTGCACAGAAGCGTGCGCATCACATCCCATTACCGTCATTCAGTCTCACTCTCATTGGTTGTAATTACCTTTCTCTCCTCCTGGCTTGTTATAAAGGGTCTCTGTATTCATCTCAACTGTTTATATTTAGATGTGAATTCAAACAATTCGTTAATGAAAGAATAAGTAAATACAATAAGACTATATAAGTAAATGAACGCTACAAACAAGTCAATTGCTTAGTCATTTTGATAATAACCAAAGTATGATTTGATGAGCATCAAGTTGATGATGAACGCAAAATTCGTTAATGAAAGAATAAGTAAATACAATAAGACTATATAAGTAAATGAACGCTACAAACAAGTCAATTGCTTAGTCATTTTGATAATAACCAAAGTATGATTTGATGAGCATCAGGTTGATGATGAACGCAATTACAGTTTTGTTTAAGGTGACAGTTAATCATCATCTTGTGGCTCTTTTACTTGCAATTTGTTATAAAGTCAGTCAAAACATTCCAGCTATGCTCTTTGATTGGCTAGTGGTTTACCTACACTTACTAATGGAATATATTACGAATTAGTATTTAAGTAATACATTTGAACAATCTGCGATTAGTCTTTGGGTTTCCCCAAAATAAATTTTGCATTGCCAAATCATCTAACAATTTGACATATAATATCTAGAATTTGATTATGCCAGTTCTACAATGGGTTTTTTATAATCCTGTATCTATATTCGTTTGTCCTTAACCAAAGTGCAAAGTTAGACTTGAATGAATGGTTATGTGTGAATAATTTTTGAATCTTGTGTTGATCCCCAATGTTGTGGTCAGCACAAATTGTACAAGCACATTCCTGAGGGACCACCTGCTGCTCAAATCATGCGGAATTGCCATTTATTATTTACAACACACATAGCAGCATGGCTACTAAACTATCTCTGAAGAAGAAGCCTTGTAGTGAAATGCCAAAAAAGTTCTTGATAAGATCTTTATGAATTCATTTATTAAATGAACATAGCTGTGCTTAAGGCAATAATCTTGTACTTGCCTTTAAATCGAAGGTAGCTTTTTGGCTAGGTAATCCTTTCATTTTTTCAGTTACTTTTCTGTCGTTCATGCAGGTCAGGCAGTTAGTTGGGCATCGCCATCATTATCCTGTGTAGAGATGATACCTAATCGATTGTTTGAATGTTGTGTACATCACGCTAATAGATAATTCAAGATTAATCTTTGTTACTGTCATGTTTTATTTTGCCATAAAAATTATCCTGGCTTTATTTTAGTGTAGGTATGAATGAATGGGCTTCTTTGTTCATTATTTAAAACAAAATAATAACAAGAACATTTATTCTTTCGTCTGTTTTATTTCTTCATTGTGTTATTTGTATTTTTATGACAGTTAGCTATCTGATCATCTCAATAAGAAGATTAAAATTAGGGAAGTAACTTCATTGCACTCAAATTAGGGTCAGTTGCTAATTTAGACTGAGTTTTAACTCCTATTATAGACATCATCCTGTTTAAGCTTCTGAATGGACAAATGGCAAAGTTAAGAAAGTATTGTGATTAGATTTGCAGGTGTGATCACTTGATTACAGTATATTGTAAAAAGGAACTTCCCCTCCATTAAATGTGTTTTATGCATGACTTTGTCAATCTCATCGGTATGCAAACCATGATTAGTTTTACATGGATTTCATACGGATTAAAAACAAAGATTAAATGAATGGGTTTTTAATATCAGTACCTAAGTGTAAAAGTCCGTTGATTTGCATTACAACAATGGGGAACATTTTTAACAGCTTGTTGGCCCATGGCTTGGCCCTTTTGGCCTTTTGGCATGGTCGTAAATGGTTTTGAAAATGAAATGTAATAACAATGCCACATAGTGTGTATGACTATAATGCTCGTTGATCCAACACTATCAAATGTAAGTGCTTTCATCCTCTTCCTCATAAAAACTCACATTCATATGTACATATTAATACCAGACGTTGTGCACGATTGTTCTTTCTTACTGTGAGTTTTACCTGTTATAATATATGAGGAAAGGGCAAGAAACGCCTAGCCCAGTAAAATGCAAATGTTGCAACCAACTCATCATAAAAGCATTCGTGTTTTCTTGACAATAACAATTCAAGTCAGACACAGAGTTGCTTTCTTTCTACTGCATGCCTCCAAATTCTTTTGGCTAGTGATAGAATCACATTCGAATATCATTTTGTTTGTCCATCTGTCCGTGCTATTGATAAGGTTCATTATACACTCGTGGATCGTAATGTACGGACTCAGAATCAATGTTAGAAACAATCGATGCCCAGTGCCCATAGTAAACGAAGGTAACAGTACTACAAGCCATTACATGAACAAAACTCACCGGTTTCCGGTACATAAACTCTTTCTCACAAATACAATGAAATATACCACTTCGAATACCTTTACAACATATTTATATTTTATCATTTTATTAAAAATAAAAGAATCTCAAAGGCAGCAGCAACGGGTTTGCATATTACTTACGTAAAATACAAGAAAAAAGCCTGTCAAAACAATTCAATACCTGATGCTTACTTTTAACTGTAATAATATGATGGCTGATGACGGCTACAGGTCGAAAGGACCTTCACACGAAAAAATGGCAAACATTTACATATGCATCCGTAAATTTACATTTACAGATAATGCACTATACAACAGGTACGACCATTTTGCTATTGAATTTGCTTTCTGCGCTGTACTTTAATATTGCAAACTTTTCTTTGCAATTTGACAGCTCAGCAGCGGCATGAATTGACTGACATGTGTGTTTACGTGTGTGACTGTGTATTGTTTACTGTCATTAGTGACCATGTACGACAGGGCAGATAAATGTAATCAACCTCAATCTTGCATTCATAATCAAGCGATCAATAGCAAAAGACTTGACTCGATATCGAATATTGGCCATCCAATATCAATTTATTGAATTTAGTCGCCGCTTTTAGTCTTTTGATCAACGGATAGATGTTTTTTGTTAATTTTGTGGTTGCTACATTTTATAAGTATTCTAATGATATTACAAAAAAATCAATCAAATATGTAAAGAGACCTTGCAAAAAATATGGTTATTAGATAGGTGGGTAGATGGTTTACATTGTTTTTTCTGCTAAAGTTGTCAATATAGAGACAAACAATGTAGTTAAGAATAAAATTTGATAAGTCATGTAGCAATCGAGATTAACAAATTGGTGGCAGTAATATGACAGATTTTTTTTTGTATTAGGCATGTGAGGATTGCATTCCCTCATTTAGTCTTTTATCTACTTTTTTTTACTTGTAACTACAAATTTAATGGAACATTAGGTCGGACATTCACAAAACAAGAATGTTGTGGTGACTGAAAGGCAGGCTTTATGGGAATGGAATGAAAAGACAACTAGCCGACAAGAATAGAATTCTATGGCTGCATATTTACATCTCTCAACTTGACAGCATGATATAAGATGATATTATGTAAGAGAAGTAAAATGAGATTTTTGTCCTGGCCGTTTGGAATGTAATCAAGAAAAGCTTGTGCGATAATGTGAACAGTTACGCTTTACGCACGTACAAACGTAATAAACAAGGAGAGCACTGTATTTAACAACAAATACTAACTCAGAATTTGCATGCGTTCTTACTTCTTACAAACTGCGAAAGAAAGAGGAAGCTTGGGAATAGGTTGAGATGAATGATGAAGGGATTTGTCTGTTTTAATAGGATTCTTATTCGCAAATCTTCATTTTTAAAGACTAGAATTGCAGTTTTGATGTTTGTGCTAAAAAATCTTTTAATGAGGGACTGTTTAACAAGAGTGTGAAGTAACACTTTACGCTGAGGAAGAAAAGATTGCAAATTTTGCGTATGAATTATCTTAACATTTCTTATAGTATAATTTAACATCATGCAAGCGTCTTCTGTGATCTTACCATTTTCAAACAACCCTTATTAAAAGCATAAAGGGTTTTAATTTGCATTTGCTAACTTCATAACAATTACATATTTTTACGAAGAATGGCTTGTGCCAAAATGAAAAATTAGCTGTGTAATAAATTTCCGCAAAGACCTTTTTTTACTTGGGAGATGCTGTTTCCTCGCTTTGAAAAACTTCCCTGTTACGAAATTCGTGGTTGAATTGAAGGATCTCCCATGTTGATTAGCCAAGTCTTAGAACCCACACGATATGCCATAACCAAGGATCAGTAAGAATCCTTTTACTTGCGCCCTTGCTCCTTGAGGTTAACCCAAGATAATTATCTGCTATACCTCCTGAAATTTTACTCTCGCTTAACCCTTTCACGACAGGTATTTCAATTACTCTTACGAATTAGTAACTAGGTATATGCAAATTTATTCAAGTCATCCAACCCGATATCTCAAATATCATGATATCCCGTTACTGGTTCATACAAGTTCACAGTCACAAAAAATTCATCAATTATCTTCATCACTACCTTTATTGTTTTACTTTCGATTAATCGCAAACGCATATAATTAAATTCTAGAAATGAAAGTGAAGATTGATATGTGGTCAGGAAAGAATGCGTGTATGCGATAATGGGCGAGGCAAAATATCTTTTAGCTATTGACCCCACAACTTCTGTTCTGTAAGCCTACACGCACTTGTAAAAATGTATTTTCTACACACACCTGTTTTTTTTGTTTACCCTTTTACAATATATATTGTTGCTTTCATTTCAAAGAGGTAATTTTTTCATTCATTTAGTTTCAATCCATTAACTAAAGTATAGTTCTCGTTTAAAAAATAAGCTCAGTGTGGCCTTCTACATCAGTCTTCAATTTAAAGCAATTTAAATGATCCCATCATCATCAGCTCTGTAATAAGTGCTTCACGGTTGCTGTTTCTGCAACTAATAATAATAATGCCCACTTGAAGAATAACCGTGCAATCTTTGAACATTTAACATACGCACCCCACACTCGTGAAATCTTTGATGATAGGATGATGATTATTATTACATTTTTGGTATAATACTTCTTTTGGGCAAACACGGTCAAGCAAAAGAGGGATCGTTATTGTTGGTCGGAAGAATTCCTCTGTGGAAACAAACGTAACATAAGCGAATATATAAAGAAGCTACATTACAATAAACAAAAAGCCTTAATTTGAAATGTTTTATTGAGGGTTATGGAGCTCATCATCGCATCAATAAAAATTGTGACTATTATAGAAAACAATTGCATTGTAATACAATGATATAAAAAGCAAAATCCCTTTTTGTCCATGCATCATCATTAAACTAACCATTGGCGATAATTTACATAAGTAAATTATTATTATTATTATGACTGTGCTAAAATTACCTACATGCTCTATCTTAGTATAGCAATAATCATAAAACATTGAAACATATATTGTGCACCACAAGAAAACAATGCGAAGGAGAAACAAACGCATCAAAAGACTATCTTTGAATTGTATCTTTCCTTAAATACTCCGGCGCATCATTCATCATGATTATTTATATTTGTATTTATTGAAGCTGAAATCTGAAGAGAGTGCATTCAAGAAAGAGCATATTGTTGTGGGAGATGAATTGAAAAACACAAAAATGAACAAATCAGTTTTACTTTTCATCATTCATCATCACATCAACTTTATAATTATGTGTATCAGTGTATCCCTTTCGCTTTATTCTGTCTTTCCGATCAGATTCCTTCAGGTTTGAAATAATTTTTGTTGTGGTGTTGGTTGAATTACATGAATTTGCATTTTTATAACAATGCACTAGTGCATAATCTGGCGTGAAGAGGAGAATAACAGTAATCATGTTTCAGTTTGCCCTTTGAGGTTCATCTTTCACTTTCGTTTGCGTTAACTGTGGTAAAAATTGTAATTGTATATAGAAGTATCATCTAGAGGAATGATGATGGTGGAAATCATGAGGATACTGAAAGAGTACAATAAAACATGAGTAATAAATACAAGACAAACTATAATGTGAGTATTATAGTGCATAAAATAAAAAATACTCTAGCGAAAGCGGCGCAGGATGGATTAGATGATCACACTGGTTGTCCTTCTCCATCATCTCAAAATCTCTTGCAGAAACGGATAAATCCATCAGGCTAATTTAATAGACTGATGCACATGTTGTGCCCTTAAACCGGGAAGGATACCTTTAAGTCGCAATTTTGCACCCTAATAAACAAGTCATATTGCTAATATGCGTATTTTCGCCAATTGAGCAATTATTGCTGAGATTTCGATGCTACTTCACATCAATCTGGGTAGTAGAATATTTGCAGATGTTAAGTCTATTTATAATTTTAATTTATTAGCTCTCTTTTGCCTGCAACACACTGTGGTTTGTGTACGGACGCAAATGATATTTTAAACAAAATATGACTGACAATGTTAAT
>JAHZNG010001098.1:0-16507 GCA_027744375.1 Orchesellides sinensis
TCATTTCTAATAAGCAGCAAAGTGAACGTATGTCTAAAAATGAGACTGTAACAGTAATGAAAAAATTGTGTCAATGCTACAAAAATTATTATATTATTTGCCAATCATTCACAATCTCTTCTGAATGACTTTATTTTACGCGTTTAATGATTTTTATACCCAAAAATCCCTTTCTTTTCTGTCCTAGTCTTCAAGTGCAAAGTCATACTATACTGAAATGCGTAACAGTTTCCATTACTAAAATCTTCTAAGAGATTTACAGCTAAAATACACATAACTTTGAACATATATACCTCGGAAAAAGATATCCTTATTGGAGCAGTTATGATTTCCTTAATTAATTTAGCTCATTTAAAACGCTATATGTATATATGGTTCATAGCCAGAGTCAGATTACAAGATAGATGAACAAAATGTAACAAAAATGCATTCATTATTGCCCTTCCATCGTGCGAATTAGGAATTGAACGGTTAGATTGCAAAAAATTAGCTGTTACCAGACATGGTCATTGCATACTATATTGCATGTTACTACGAAAGTATATTACGTATTGCACGCAGAAGTGTTTCACAACCCGACAATCACTATAAAGTAAAGTGTTGCTGTGAGGGTTGACTTATTGGTTGGCTGGTTGGTTGCACATCGCATCATTCTCCTGTGATTTTGAAATCCCATTATGCATTGTATTTTGTGTATGTGTGTGATAATGTGATGAGTTTGCATAAACAATGTTGCCTTTTTTACATGTTTGTATTTACTACACATGCCAAAACACTATTACGGCTTCACCGTTTAGAATCATCTTAGACAAATTACATTATCAGTCATGTTCACATTATTACTTCATCCCGACAAAAAAAGAGCATTTAGAAAGGCGTGTGTAACAACAATAATAAATTGTACATAGCATTAGATTTTAGTTCTGTTAGCGATATGATGGTGGCCGAAGAGACTAGGTTTTAAAAAGCTGTTGTACTTTTTTAACGATTAACGTTCCTTTTTTTAATGTTGTTCTGCTCTTGTGTGCATTTTTGTTTCATATGTCGTGTCCTCTTTTTCTTCCTGACAGCTTCAGAGCAGTTCATAGAACAAGCATTAGCGACGACGGTTCAGCTCAGTTCTTAAAAAACATCATACCTATACAAATATTATACATGAATACTTACCTTATATAACCACACACCACATGGTAATACTACATAATCCAAAATCCCATTCTCTTCTTTGACTTTTTTACTGCTCACTCATTCTTCAGTTCAGTACAGCTTGAAACGGGGAGGGAACGGTACTCTTGACACAGTGCTTTACTTTACATATATGATAAAAAACATTACAATACGAATATATCAGCATGATTCTTTTATTGTGAGGGTGGTATGTGTGGCGGCTGAACTGATGCTGAATGCATGTGGGATCATCTTCAGTCTGACTGATTTTGTAAGTTTTATTGTTGTTTGACTGTTGAAAGAGAAGTAACAGTTTCAAGTTGAGCTTTGAGTGAGATGAGCTTCTTCATCAAGAAATCAGGCCAAATAAATCTGCGATTTAAAGTATAAGAGAAGGAGAAAGAATGAAACGAGGTGTTAAGATTTTTATGCTGACTTGATCAAAGCGGTATCTCTTGCCCCGTGTGCAAAAAAGTGTAGACGTGAAGAAAAGCAGGATTAACATTAAGCGTCATCATCATCATGAGTTTGCAATAGCATTATATATTATACATGCCTGGTGAAATAAAGAACTTGTTTTTTAATATGAAAGCTCTATGCCATGCGTATAGCCTTTGATATTAAACCACCACGGCTCTAAACCAAGTCCGTAAAAAAGTGGGCTACTAAGGCAGGAGGCCAGGCCATATACACCGCACTGGTGCTCTAAAATACATGGAGAGAGAAAGAGCCCCCAAAAACGAAGATGGAGTAAACAAGTGAATTGACCAAAAGTATTGGATTTTGCTGAAGTTGCAGTGTTAAGTATAGCACATTCCTTCACTCACTCCTACAACAGTTTTCCTTGTAGTGTTAGGCATAAATTTAACTCTGTGTGATATGCAGCCGTGATAGAAGCGACAAGAGAAAGAACAACGCAAAAACATTGTGCGAAGCCCGTCACTCGTATATACTTTGGAAACAAGTTTTTTTTTCTCTGGAGCTGCCACAACATAGAATGTGCGATACACATTTCCAGTCTAAATAATCTTCCGGGATTTTTCGGCTCACCCATCACTACTATCTTTGTGTAGCCTTTTCCTACCTAGCCTAATACCAAAAGTGTGTGGTGCAATAGTGCATATATTACATATATATGGATGTACTTATGTGCTCCTTCTTTTTCTTGGAGCTTAACTTTACTTCTCCACGCAAGTTTTTCCACTCATCTACATGTTCGGTAACACAGGAGTAACTGAGTGAGGAGTTGCACAACACTTATCGAAAAAAATGTATGCTTATTTTGTGTAAGTTTTAGTTCAGTCTCAGAGTTGGAAGTTGTTGGTAGTCATAACACGGCACAATCCGTTATCTTTCCAACTCTTCTCACAGACAAGACAAGCCGAGTTGCCCAAAATAGGACAGAAAAAAAAGTTGGAGGAGAAAGGTGCACCTTAACTTGGGTAGCCGTGTGCTCTCTTTTTCTCACCAGCAGCATTGTACGTAACTTATGTACATTTATCATGATCGATGTATATAGAGCATAGAGCCAGACAAACACAGTACCTACAACGGAAGTTCATATTTTGATGCATATTATAACAAAATAGATGTGATGCAGACATCATTCACGCCATTTCAGAAGTGATAGATACGACTTTCGTGTATGCGCTGATATGTATGTAGTTAGGAGGAGAGGAGACTGGCTTGTTGTGAAAGAAGAAAGAAATTGTCGCTTTCTGGTAAAGGTGACCTTGCTCAGTTCTCACAGTTTAGAGCACTAGAGCAGTGAAGTAATAGTGTGTCGTCAACTAAATAGGCTGGTTGGTATTTGCTTTACCATATTAGATTGTGATAGGTTTGGAGAGCGTCCTTGTTTGGTTTTATGGAAAGTGTCGGGAAGTAGGTGACGACAGCTTATCGAATATTGATAGATAGCGGATGGGAGTAGGAAAAAGTATCAGTTGCGATAAAACTGCTCTACAGTCAAGATGAAGGTAGGTCCTCATGTAATGACCCATAGTCACAGTAATCAACACCATCATGAGAGGGAGGTCGTGCCCCGTGTGGGCAGCGCACAGGTTGGGGGAAGTCTGAAGCTAATCCAGTGCCAACTTATGCTTCTCCTTCATGCCCGACGGTGTCAACAAAGGCATGAACTCATGCTGGCCAGTAATCGCCAACAGGCGGTACCCAATAGTATGGCTCGCGCTTTACTTCTCAATGTAAGTTTTGTTTTATAATGAAACTCCTTAATATACAATTTTGGTATTTTTGTGAAAATGGGAAATATTGTTTTGATCAAAAGTGTCCTGTCCGCCATTGCCGAGCCTTTCACGAGGTGTTGAACCACATGAAGACATGCCGTTTAGGTGCAACCTGTACTTATCAGCATTGTACCACTTCCCTAAGGATCCTGAGTCACTGGACAAATTGTACGATTGAAGATTGTCCATTGTGCCAATGTGTACGGCAAAGGATGCAGCGTGCCAAGGAGTGGGAGGCAACGTTGCCCCGAAGCTCGCGCTATACGCTGCTCGCAGCAGCGCTTCGAAGTAGCCAAACGCCCCAGCCGGTACCTCCAAACTGTCAGGTAGCCGAACAGGCCCAAGAAGGACAAAGTGGTGTTCCATGCCAAAGTCAGGATGAGCTTCGCTCTTGCCCAGTTGCTAGTCCTAATCTGGAAAATGTTGAACAGCTATTTCAACAGCAGGAGTCTCCGCAAGGAACAAATTCTATGGACTGTGATAAGAAGGCAAACAATGCTAATGTTGTTATTGATAAGTCTTTTAAAGATGGCAGCCCTGCTGGTCCGTCATTTGACCAAGTTCGTAAAGCTTATGAGCAGTTAGGTAAGTGGCAAGTTTTATAATGATTTTTTGCCAAAAACATAGTATTTAGGTCATCCTGCAAATTGTATCTATTTAAAAGGTATTCCATGTCCGGAAGAAGCTCTCAAAAGATTAATGGCAACGTTACCGTCATCATCATCTCCCTCATCTCGACGAGCACAAAGACAAAATGAGGATGGGTCATGGAAGGAATCTCATCACAAGAGTAGTAAAATTAGTCGTTTGGACCAGCAGCAGCAACAACAAGAAGGAAATAATCCCAATTTTGATCCAGGCGTTTTTGACTGCTCTTCTTCTGAGCCATCTCCTTCCTCATCGACATCGGATTCTGAGTCAGAGAGTAGACAATCCCAATCACTGTTATCTTTCCAGCAGCATCCTCTTATCAGCTCAACCACTGCTGGTACATTATCCTCTCAACGGCTTACAAACAAATCTTCCTCTTCACGTCCAAACTAGTGCATACATACAAACTACCACTCTCTCCATTGTCTCCAATTCAATCAATATGTACAATCCCATTATTTCCTAGATGGTTATCTTACACATATGGATAGAATTAGTAATTATTTAAAATGCTGTATAAGTATAAAAAGTGAGATTTTTGTGAGAAAAAATGACACCAAAGCAAAGAGAGAGATAGCAAGACGTAATACTTACAATGTTTGTAAAAAACATGCATGTAATTTATATGGTATTCGAGAGAATGTATTTTTTACGCGTCATTCCAATATTTAAGAAAGCACAAACATTTCCAAGATGTGACAAGATATTTACATTTTACCCTCTCATATACAGTCCCCTATATTCAAACATTCATAAACAAAGATCCCCACAATAATATACTATTCAGATCTCAAATGCTAATCTCTCCTTAAATATTAAGTATCTTCTGATGACGAGACTTTAATAACCTATTACAGACAGAATAGTATTTTACCATATTATGTATTGAATACCAGTAAATATTGTTTTTAAACCTCACATACATATATTTATATGCATCTTATGTAATATCGATAAAAAATGAGAATGACTATCAATATGAAGCTTTAGCATGAAAGTTGAAAATACAAAACATTGTTTAAAGAATATTTAACTTATATTCAAATAATAAAAAACTAAAATATTTATAATATCCATCTTGAGCCCATTCCATTTCTTCTTGAAGCATATGTATAAAAAGCGTTCAAGGTCAGATGTACTCTTTTGCGTTTGCGAGACAAACTTTGAGTTTGTTTTCCAAGAAAAAGCGTTCAAGGTCAGATGTACTCTTTTGCGTTTGCGAGACAAACTTTGAGTTTGTTTTCCTAAGCTCTCCTTTAAGCTCTTCTACTCGCTTACCTCCATTTCTTCCAGCCAGCAGCAGAAGTCCTAGCGATCTATATATATATTCATACGTCGTGATAAAAAACTTTTTCCCGTTTAGTATGCAGTGTAAATATAGGTATATTCATGTGTTGTTGTCGTTGTCGTGATATCTTTGTTCCTGTACATTTTTTGCCAAAAGCTCTACATTCTGCTGATGTTTTCTTCTTCTTTCTGAAGCTAGTGATATGCGTTTCATTGATCGATACTCACGTTGCCTATAGTGTTCTGTTCGGCTGGTCGGATTCGTAAATTCCGTGCACCCACACACTAGGTACACAAAATAACAGTACAGTATACCACGATCGTCATGCAAAACGCAGAGTACAGTTTTTACATTACTTCACATGACAGTTGGGGATTTTATTTGGAAAAATATAAAACATCATCTTACGGAATTCTTGGAATTTCCTTGTAAACTTTCTTTTATTAGAAGAATTTCTCTGTAATCTTAATAATATTAGGTCTATATTAACGTTAAAATTGTTTCTGAATTTATTCGCAATACACAAGATAACTTCTTAGATTCGAATAAACATAAATTGGCAGTAAAAAATGTGTAAGATCATTCGGAATACAATTTGTGAAAGTACTCAGTAATTATATTTACTCTGAAACCAGTGAAACCTACTACAAAAAAAGATGGTAATGGTTAACAATGGTTTAAACGGACATGTTGTGGTGATTGCTGAGGATGAGCAAAATGGTTTTGTTGAAGATGACTGTGATACAGACGACGACTTTGACCAAATCATTAGTCCAAAACCTTGGAGTCAATTTCGGTGGTTTCAGCTGGACACCTCTATTAGACTCAACCTTGCAGGGACAGACTGGTCCCCGAGGATAGAAATAGAGGCTGTTCCGTCGGGAAGAAGGTTTCATCATTTGATTAGTAGCAAACGAGATGCAAAGTCTGGTCAACTCATTCCAGACCAAAAGTTGTTCTCTTTGCTCAACTCTAGGAACCAAACTCTTCTTTCAATTGATTTTAGCAACGTGAGACAAAATATTCATGCTTTTAAACTTAATTTTATTACTAATCGTATAATATTTTTGAAAAGAAAAAAAAATCATCAAACTGCACATCTCAAAACTTATTATTCACTCCACTGCAACAATTAAGGATCTCAAGTCATTTCACGTAATGGAGCCAGACTCGGAGAGATTCATCGCATTTTTTACGTTACCTTGCTATCCACAAGAAGAAGGCTCGGCCGAATGTACAATAGAGATTCACAACGTGGTGGACGAGGAGATCTATGTTGTGGACTCTCTTCGCATGAATGACTTGTCTATTCCAGTAATTTAGACCTTTATAAAGATTAAATAATATTAGCCAGCATTACCATATAACACACTGTATCCCGCGCCAATGACTGCTTTTATGATGCACAAAACTGTAGTTTTAAACAGGGTACATAGGCAGGCGCCTATTCAAATTCAGTAGTTTTGAATATTATTTGATGCGAAATACAGTGTGTTGGATATTACAATTATTTTAAAATATATAAAAACGCGTAAAACTTCAATATTTTTGATTAAACAGATAAGGTCAGAAAATGGGGAGGAGTTAGCAGTAATTATGCGACCACCTCCAAAATGGACAGCTAGCCAACCTGGGCTGATGACCCTTCATTTCTCTGGAGATGATAGGGAAGGCTTGACTTGTCGCGAGAGAGCAATCATTTTGGGCTTCTTCCTTGCCATTGTAACTTCTCAAAATTTTGTTTAACCTATTAGAATGATAGATTTTTCCATAGGGTTAAGGTCCATGTTAAGTTTGAGGAATTAACTATTAATGATTTGACTGCAGGGTATACAAGGAATGTCTCACTGGAAAAGGTCTTCCGTCGGAATATTGACTGTTTACGTGCTTTCCGCTATTCTTGGTTGCTTCATCGTCCTCTTTGTTTATATCGCATTTCGCAATGACTACTCGACTACAAGGAGCATAGGTGCTGGTGTAAGTATAAGTAGTACTAAAACTGGCGCTGGTGATGTCAAAGGTCAAATTGAGAAATCTCCTACCTCGCAGTCATGATCATTACCCACCATTATAAACGTGACGCACAGGTATTTTAATATTTTTCTGTGATTATTATGTTACGCAATTAAGTGTTATTTATTTTCGCGTTTTTAAATGAAATAATTTATGCATTTTAATATATATTTAGTTGGTGGTATGAATTGAATAATTAACATTGTATAATATGCCAATGTAATGCTCACATTTGTATTTTATCTCAATTAATGTCATTATTAAATTTTTTCAAAAAGTTATTTAATATCTGGGATTTATTCCGATTATTTATTCTGGTATCTATAAATTCTTTAAACCTGTAAATCCATTGGAACGCATTTTACATCTTCATGTCATTTTTCTAGAGGTGGACGATACCAGAGGTTCTGTTAAAAATAGGACATGAAATAAATTATTAATTACCAAATAAATACTTCCTTTCGCAAAATACGAGCAAGGCAATGATTTTATTCTTGGTAAATATTGTTTTTAGCTATAAACTGGACTCCATATTTTAGTAAATCACATTTTAATGAAGATGGAAGATCTCTAGTAGACTAGTCGCAGGACGACAAAAGAGCACAAAGCATACACAAATCAAAAATCGATTCTCATTAATACGACCTTCTTCTCCAAAGGACGACGAGAAGGATCAAGGTAACGATGAAAAGGAATATTGCAACTCCCAACGCAATCCAGAAGTATGTTGGGTAGTCTTCTAGCTCTTCGATTGTCGTTCCTAGTTGTTGAATGTAAGGCACTGTGCGGAGCCAGAATAATGCTTCCTAAAACATTACGCAAAAATAATGAACCGCAATTACGAGCAATTAAACAACGATTAAGTATCCATTTGCATGCTACGAATTCATTTTGTCTAATTCTCTTACGCCTTTCCGAAAATCTTCTCCCATTGGGCTGGGAAGGGACGTAATATTGTAATAATTTATATTCCCTGGTTTGATTGGCCTCCAAGGTACAGCATTTGGTATAAGTTGTAGTCCTGATGCAGGGCTCCTTTATAATGTATTAATAAAGAGTTTAGCAACTCGAAAATGTGAGAATTTTTCTAAAATAGTACATATTTGTTTATATTTACCCAGTAGTGGCAAATGAAACCCAAGCCCTTGTAACGATATCCGACACGCGCTCATCCTCTGCTCCCAGTTTTTCGTTTAGAGCACCTTTCACAGGCTCAAACAAATAGAGCAAGTCGTCCCCATGCGAAACCCCAAAGTTGAAAAGTGGATGATGAATTCCCATTTGTCTTATACGTCGTATTTGTCCGCTGGACATAGTTGGTGAAGCCGCTGTTTTGTGCGAAAACACGTATGAGTAGACAGGGCTCTTTGAATCCATAGCAAATCTCTCCAGCATGTCCCAATGAGGGCCAAAAAACATTTGATCCCCAAGCATTTGACTTAGCTCTGAAATCACTTTTTTTGTCTCATTTTCGGTGTCCAATTCCTCAAAATATTGTGCCTTCACTGCATCTACTGTAACATCTATTGGCTCCGGGTTGTCCATCATGTTAGTGAGCAAATCGGGTAAAAATTCGTTTTCAAAATATTCAGGATCCTTGAAACGCTCTTCAGCTTGATGGAGGTGGAGACGAGTGTAAAAGGCAAGCCCTTCGTCGTGTGTTACTCCAGCAATAACAGGTACTTGCGCGAAAGCTCCTGCATCCATCAATTCTTTGGGTGAACCAGGAAGGAAAGCATCTTCTCCTCTCCAGTCTATATCAATAACTGGAGTGGTCTCCACTGGAAATGGGAAGAATGAAAGCAAACTATTTTGGGCCTCAACTAGCTCATCAATTGTCTTTTCTTGGAGGCAAGAGGACATTTCAAAGGAGTTGCCAGTGGGACAACCAACAATCTCAGAAAACCTTTCAGCATAGCTCAAGGGATTCTCATTAATAGCCCTATTAAAATGTAAACGTTCCAATTTAAAATTATTTTAAAAAATCAGCTCAAGTAAATCTAGTAATTGTAGCACACTCGTCTCGAAGAAGTCACAGTTCACAAAAAGAGTACTTAAAGTGTAATTTGCAGTAAATAAGAATATTACCAGTCACAAAATGCTGATCCACTCTGGATAATTGCTGAATGGAACAAACCTATTTAATAAATAAAGAACACCTTGCAGAAAGAGAAAATTTTCCAATAAAAGAATTTAAACACTAAAAATAATAGCTAATTAATCGTTCGAAGAAACGACTTACCCAAGGCACGAGTAGACAGCATGAGCATGTGAACTGACGCAGCTCCTGCAGAATGACCCATAATTGTAACCCTTCCCGGGTTTCCTCCGAACCCCCGAATATATTTCTCAACCCATTTTAAAGCTGTAATTTGATCTAACCCTCCGAAATTCCCTCCGATTACTTCATGACGCATGAGTCGTTTCGGACCCAAGTTTTCACCAGAGCCATGCTGGAAGCCTCCCCCATGGATTGCTACTATAACCGGTAGAAGAGGTCTTGAGGAACTGTACGCCCCACGTGGTCCTCCACTCGCACCACCCGGGATATACGGCGTGTACACATTCAGAAACAAACAATTTTCCGAACCAACGACAGTTTTGCTCGTTCTATCATACTGCGGGCATTGGGGTCCGTATGTAGTGGCGTGGTGTGTACCTTGATTAACTTCTAGTAATTCCGCTTCCTTTTTAAGCAGTACATTTTAATTAAAATTTTGAGAGCTCATACATATTTTATATTTATAGTTGTATTTACCTGCCACCTTCGCTCCCCAATAGGGGGCTTCGCGTAAGGTATTCCTGTAAACGAGTAATACTCTCTTCGACTTCTGTCCCTATCCACAGCTTCTCTCGTTCCAATAAACAGACCTTCTGGCGTCGGTAAGTTAATACGATTTCCGGATTGTGCAAAGCCAAAGTCAAGGGTTAGAATACAGGCAAGCAGGTATTGGTGAAGGAGAAAGTGAAACCATTGCGGCTTATTCTGATGATTATGCATGGCTGAAGAAATTAATGGAATGATAACCATGTCGTCTTGCTTCAATATAGTTCACTCTTACAAATTAGGGCGGAGTTAGCACATCTATGGATGACTTATTTGCATAACCTTCTTGTTGTATCTGTACACATTTGACTTTCCACTTCACAAAACTCAAATAACAGATTTAGCTCAGGGATTTGATGAAAAATTACTTGACACACAACAAAATATTTTGTTTGCTTCGATTCCAGTCACTCTGTTAAAAATGTCTTGAAGAGGCAGTAAAGACCTTATCATGCAGTATGTACATTTGCATGTGTGAATAACAGGCATGTGCTAACAAAACCGAATAACTAGCGAGGTAGCCCAGCGTGGGACGATTATATTAGTAAAATCGAGAGTACAAGGACTCAAATTCGTTTGTGTTATACACGTTATACAAATGTTCAAATAACAAATGGTTCGAAAAATAAATGGAATCACTGCTCTGGCGTTTTTTCTGGTGATATGTTCCATAATCCAATCCAAAGCAAACAAGCGTGGAAGTCAAGTACAAGAGCATTTATTTGAAACTCCTTTTGCATGCGTGATAACATGATCATCATCATCTCGTGCCTATATAGCATAGTGTCGTTCGTTGGCATCGGAGTCGAGTTTTATACTAATGTGGGTTAGGCAGGCAAAAAACGATGTTGAAGCTGTGGAGATGATGTCATGTTTTATGTTATGCAAAAGAGGATCGTCGTATAGAAACTTGAGGAGCAATAGAACACACGCTAAAAATACCTAGTCAAACTTGTTTTTTTCAAAAACGACTATTTTTTCAGTATCTCATCACATGGTTTTTATGTTCCAAGCCTAAGACTTCTTAAAATGCAATTTAAAGTACTATATTTGTTTATATGTAGGTATTATGTTGTTTCCTCTCTTTAGTCAGTTCTTTTGTATCAATGCCAATTCTTCATGTGTTACACTATTTCTCTGTGTAACTTTGTAAATGAGACCTATTTCAGCAAACTGGCAAAAACCAGCCGATGAGTCGGGGTTTCAAGGAGGGATTCTGTAACTTATATCATATATGTGTTATTATTGCAAGTTTCAACATGGCAAAATTCCATTATGATTTTTAATTGCAATAATTGGCTGTTGGAGCTAATGGAGTTATATTTCTTGTCATCTGTAATTTTCCTCTCCATGATACAAATGAAAGTTGAAATGTGATGATGTCACCTTATTTACTGGAGGACGTTGTAAATTATTTTGTTTTACAGTTATTTACACTCTTATTTTTTCCTCTTGTCACTCGGCATTAAATACTATAGAAAAACTTGGCCAAATCTGAAATTTTGGCGTTCACCTCGACAATTTATTATTAATGATTTTTTATTTCATATAAAGCAAGAACACATTTCTGAATTGGAAGGTTGATTTTTTCGTTTTTATGCATACATATATTATTATCATATCCGCAGAAGACAAAATGTGGCTCGGTGATATTAAGTAAGGCACGTTGAACGGTGATCGAGGTAGTTTCATTATAACAGTACAGTTTGTATATACATTATTATGTAAAATATCGTTTATATATC
The DNA here is from genome assembly GCA_027744375.1 of Orchesellides sinensis. NCBI lineage: Eukaryota > Metazoa > Arthropoda > Collembola > Entomobryomorpha > Orchesellidae > Orchesellides > Orchesellides sinensis. The sequence goes on from JAHZNG010001098.1 coordinate 11,938, forward strand.
TATGTACAATTACTTTCAGCATTACTTCATGTAAATACATATTTCCAGTTAGACACAATTTTTCCAAAGTATTATATTTGCTACGATTCAGGCACAGAAAGTAAAATGTGTAAATTATGAATTTCGTTTTATTAATAGATACAATTAGTCAAACAAAATAAATGAGCTTAGTAATACATCCTCGCAACACTTTCACAATTCATTTTTGCATTGAAACATTTGGCACCCTTCAAGAACTCGTAAAATTAGAGGAGCTTCATTTCTGATGAGTGAGCATAAGAAACATTTTTCATCCAAAACACAACTCATATTTACACTCATATTTACCTTTGCTACTTTTAAAATTAGATACATGCATAAGAGATAGTTCAGTTCGTAATGTCCTTATTGCTGTAAAATACAAAACAGTACTTTAAAAATTAAATTATTTTAATAGAAGCTGAACAACATTGATATTGATACTACTAAAAGTGTTTAATTTTTTTGATAGAATAGTTTCGAAATTAGATCCACTGATTTCCATAGGCATTAACGCTGGAGTATTCCAAAAACAAGAATTAAAGCATTTTGATAGCATTAATGTTAAATACCATTTCTTCAGTGACAATTTAGAATAAAACTTTGTTCGTAAAATACCAACAGAGTATACTTCATAAATTGTATGAGTAACAAATTAAATTTCATGATTAAACATTTCACATAATTACACATGGAGCAGCACAGCAAACCGGCAAGCATACGGGAACAGGCACAGCCCCTTCCCCACCCCCTTCCTTATGTTTCGATTTCATTTTTTCTTTTTCCTTGTAGCTCCTCTCCATCTTCACCTTCCCCTTTCCTTTACCCTTTCCATCCACCTCCTGCTTCATGCTCTCCTCTTCCGTCCTCGTAAACATTTGACCTGGTGGGTAGAACACTGGTGGACCTTGAATATTCCTGGAAGGCTCTAAAGCGTCTGCCTTGCTACCGCTTCCATAAGCAGGATTTTGGTATTGAGTCACGTTTTTTCGTTGGACGAGCTCTGAGTCATCATCTCGAATGCCATGAGTGGTTACAGTTTCATCAATTCGCACTGTACGCACAGGCTGGACTGGATGAGTGCCTGGACCGTACGGGACTGACTTATGTGGCCCATCGCTTCCCCCATATGTTGTGGACCTCTGTAGATTAAAAATATACATATTCAGTAGAGGAAAATTACAATAGAATTTTATGAAATCCGAAATCACATGAGTAAATCCTTACAGTATAGCTGCTGTCCTCAAAGGTGGCCAAAAGCTCATCAAGCCGCTTAGGAGGCTCCCCAGTCTGCTTGGGTGGATGAGGTGAGGGAAACCTACGGATTGGGGAGACATCCCGTTCCCTATGCTCAGTTGTGACTGTGGATGTGTAGTAACGCGCTCCTAGTTTTTCAGGTGGCTCATCGTAGGAAGGAATCGGAGTTGGTTTCAAAGCTGAAGCTGATGGCGTGGTTCCAGTGTGAATGATTGGAAGCGGTACACCGCCAGCTGGGGGTGGCTTAGAGTATGGCGTGCTACTAGTGGATGACGTGTGGTGATGATGACTTGAAGATTCCTTTGAAGAGCTCTGCAAAATTTTCCTTATCATTGGCGGTGTTTTCAATGGGTCCACACGTGTTGGTGGAGGAGTCACACTTCGGTCTGGGATAACCTCGCGTGTGTAGCTAGTCGTACTGGATTTCATAGGAGTGGATGAGTATAGAGGAGCACCTATTCCACTACTAGTGGGACCACCATTACTCAGCAGTCGCTGAGATTCTGAGGAAGATGAGGTGGATGTCATGTACGTCTTCCTAGTTTCAGATGAAGAGCTCATTGTTCCAATGCCAGGCTGCCTTGTGCTTCCAATTGCTGGAAAGTCTGATGGAATCAGGTCATCCAATAAACGATGGCTGGACACACTATCTGTTGTGGAAGAAAGATGGGGAATGTCATCCCCACCAGTGCCTTTGATCATGGTTGTGTAAGAAGCCTTAGAATAAAACTCCTTGCGTTCTACTTTTGGTGAACGACTGGAACCAGATGGCACCATAGTGTAACCTGTGGGTGAACTTGGTCCCGATTCTAAACATAAAAGGGAAAACAAGATAAAATAAAAATTCAAATTTTTTAAAGAACTCCGTAAGATGTTAAAGTTCTTACTAAGTTCTGTGGTTAAGTTGGCTGGAGCTAAATACTCGATCGTAGGTTGTCTCTGTGCCACCAAGTGCCTGCTGGAAGACGAAGCTTCATCTGCAAAAGCCACCGATTTGGACTCTGTGAATCTAGAGGAACTCCCATACGCAGAGTCTGAAACGCTTCCGGAAGTGACTGGACCACCCCCAACTAGATTCCCAATTTCAACCCATTTTTCATCAACGGTTTGTGGTGGCTCGTCATTTACGCGAGTTCTCTGGGTAAGATGATACTCTCTGTATTCCTGGGCATTTCGACTCCTCGAATCTGTGGGAATCACTGTCTCCTGAAGGTCTTCTAAAAGACGATCTAAACATGCCAAAAAAATACGTCTGCCAATTAAAATCCACTTTTCTTCTCCATATATTTTTTGACAGACCATAAATTTGTATTTTTGCTTACTGAGTCTAGAATCCCACTCCCCCGCACCTGTGACACCTGCTTGTGTCAACTGGCCAGTCCGTGAGACGGTAGCCATATTGCTTCAATGTATTCTTTATTCAGCTCGTCTTCGTCTACTGCTTTTTCTTTCTATTCCTATAAAATTAATGGGAAGCCACAAGTGAAATAAGATGTTTTAATCCAATTCAACTCAACAAGAATAAAAGGCTTTTTGTGCAAAAAATAAGGTCAATCCGAAATGTACAGGAAGTGAAGAAGCGGATTAAGCAAGCACACGAGCAAATGAAAGTGAAGTGAATTGTGAAAAAAATAAGGTCAATCCGAAATGTACAGGAAGTGAAGAAGCGGATTAAGCAAGCACACGAGCAAATGAAAGTGAAGTGACACGCCAAAATGATTGAAGGCTTTTTTCTCTCTAAAAATCGGGTTAGCAGGATCAAATTCTGCATTGCAAATACGTAAGTTTGTATACGAATGTTCGCAAGCACCTCTTCCTTCCTGTACAGGAAAAAAATCGTCTAGGTAGTTGTGGGTGTCCAAGGAAGAAGAAGGAGTCTCTTTATTTTTAGACTGTTAGGCATACATATAGTGTTGCAAACGTTACATCTGTATTACATATTACTATGTCTCATTCAGAAGAACCAACAGGATATGTGATCTTGGTTGGTGTGTTATATATGTGGCGTTAAAGCACATTTGGTTTGGAACTGGTCCAGGAGAAATTCAAAAAGTTTCTTTGAGAAAGAAATCAGGTCACTTGTTCCTTGTGCAGAAAAAAATTGAACATTTTACTACCTTTGTTCGCATGTTTATATCAGTATACGCAAACTGTTTATACATTTCCTAAACCAAACCTAATCTATAAAATTTCGTTATGCAAACTCACGTCATGCTCCACATTCGATTCGTATGTTCATCCACAGTTTTACTTTTAAAAAGTCTGCATAATGCCAATCTACCTATTGTACCAATATATGTATACTTCATTCATGCACGTGTTGAATGGTAAAAACCTTCAAAAAACTCTTTCGTGTCAACAAAAGTCATCTTGTAATCATCATCGTCATCATCATCATCACTTTCGTTTGTTGTCGTCGTCACTCTGACAGAATTAGACTTAACGGATGGATGATCTAATCCTGATTTTTTGCAAGCAGACATAAGACTGGCTTCCTTTACTTTTTAAACGTAACTTGAAAAGGTTTTAAACTTATCAGAAAGCTATTCTAATACAGATAAACGAGTAATAATAAGTTTGGGGTTGAATATATTATGCGTTGTCTGTTAGGAGAATGAGAGTACATTTCAAATGTGCTCCATCCTGTCAGCAGATGTATAATTCATCTCAATTTTATACTCGTTAGCACTCAAGTGCAAGGTGAAATTTGTACTTGTGAAAAGGTCACTTAATAACAATGCAATTTAGGTAAGGGCCTAAGTAATAGTAAATATATGCACGCCTGGTTAAAAATGGAATAACAATTTTATACTTTGTAGAACATTCCCTCATAACATAACAATTTGTATTTTACAAGCCATTACACACACTTTTATAGCGTTGTATGCTTTGCATAATTAATGTAAAAATATCATATGCAATAATACTCATTGCTTCATTTCTATATCCAGCTTCTTGTTTTCTTCCATTAAAAGCGACAGCTGGGTTAATTGTCGGATTTTATGAAGACAAAGCACATATCTCCTTTTTAATAATGATTAACAAACCAACAGCGACATATTTAACTACCTTCCTTTAAAAATACATAATAAAAACTGTATTAGGTATATTTCATATATTTATGAACAATGGCAATGGTAATACGCGACATGTGTATCATTTTCTCTTGCTGGCTATTTAAGCAAACCGTAAAAAAATGGAGGAGAGATCTCATTGTCCCAAATCCAAATGTCCATTTTTGGATTGCTCAATGTACAAAGTACAAAAGTAAAAGCCTTGAAAAGGCTTACAAACC
>JAHZNG010001099.1:0-17452 GCA_027744375.1 Orchesellides sinensis
TCGGCAGGCAGATATTTACCATATGCAGGAATTGCCTATTTTTATGGTTGTAGTATTCAAGGAAAAATACATGAAACTATGATATGGTTGATAACCACGAATTTGTGCATAAAAGCCGATTGCACAAATCACCATAACCTTGCAGACCGCCATGTTTGTTTTTTATACAAAACACAAAAAGCAATGTGTTGAAAACTTGCTATTAAAGATGAAACACATCCCTTCTTGACAACTGGATGTATTTATTTAATGTTAATTATAAGTCATGTCTTACGTTGAACGCCATAATTACACATAATTTGATAGTAAAATCCATGTTTTCAGTTCCTACCAGTTTTACAATAACGTTATTCCATGAATTTCCATTGACCAATTGGCAAATTACTGCATGCATTTATTTTCAAGCAGTGATAAGAAATTAGGACATTCCCGGTGTTCCAATTAAATATTTAACCAATTTGATAATTCCGTCCTTTTACATGCATGAATTATCTGCTATTAAACCTAAACTTAAAGTAACCACTCGTTAAATGACGTGTAGAATTATAAAGCAAAAATTTTCAAGATTCAGTTTTGTTACATAAAGTTGGTACAAAACGTTGGAATATAATATAACTTGCTTAGTGAAACGTAAAATGACTCATCATGCACTCATGCGTCGGAGCTCGGAAACACCCACGAGATTTGGACAATGACCTAATGCATTGATTCATGAACCGGGTTGTGAAGTGAATCATTAAAAAACGTTGGATTTCCTTTGTCGTATAATAGGTGACATACTGATACACATTTTGGAAAGATTAGATGTGTCATTTCAGTTGGCTGAACTATGTATCTGTGACCATTGCATCAAGACAAACATCCCATATGAAAGTTGCTTGGGACTTCTTTGGTCTTTGTTTTTGTAAAGTGTGCGTTTCTTCATATATAAAAATCGCCTGCTTTGTAATCATTTTATGACGTTATTCATGACATATTTGAAGTTGTAAGTTATAATATTATGGTGTTTTTAAGACTTACAAAAGATTGTCGCATATCATGTAGGAATTAAAATAGAAGTTGATTATATTCATGATAACATTCTATTCTGAATTATAAATCAAAATTCATGATTTAGAATAAAAGCATTTCTTCACATTCTTTAAAAAATTTCCACATGTGCTCACTCGCAATCAATCAATCATGCATGCTTTTACTATTATTGCTTGAATTTGGCAAGATTAAGTATAGGTGTCAATCATTCCTTATTTTTTCAACATGGCCGCTGCTATTTCTGCTATATCATATCATGTTTAGAATTAGTTTTGTTATTCCATAATCTTTATACGGGTTATACATAGAATCTAATTTATTTTTCCAAAATAGTTTTCTGGCAGAGTAAATATCATATTTTGTGATACCAAATGTCATGATTAATGCTTGGCAGTGTCGAACCATTCACTTTTACATTCTGAACACTCCAAAAGTAGTATCTGGAATGGGAGCGTTAAGAGCGGCACTTAAACTTAGCCCTAGCACCTTTCTCGTGTCTTTAGGATCAATTATACCATCGTCCCACAACCTGCAAATAAAGTCAACATCGATGTAAAATTTTGTCTCAATATACCTTTCAGTTTTAAATAGTCGTTTTATTGTTTAGGATGAAATACCTCGCACTTGAGAAGTAAGGATGACCTTCATGTTCAAACCTTTCAATTATTGGCTGTTTCAATGCTTTCTCCTCTTCAACAGTAAACTGTAGAATAATTATTTGTGAAATAAATTACACAATTTAGGACTCGACGAAATATCGATGCACCAGAATTAAATTAATTAACCTCTTTGTTTTCTCTTTTTCTTTGGTCCCTTGTAATCTGAGCTAAAACACCAGCGGCTTGCTCATCCACCCATTACGGAGATCCTGGAGTTTGGCCACATATACAGAAATCTCGGTCTGAAAAACAAATTGACTAATTAAAGGAAAGATTCAGACAAATAATTATAAAATATTAACCTAAACACGACATCGCTATACCCGTAAGCTCTTCCACACATTCCATAATTTCCAGCTCCATAAGAACCTCCAATAATTACAGTAAGTTTAGGCACTTTAGCACAAGACACAGCCGTTACCATTTTGGCTCCGTTTTTGGCAATGCCACCACGCTCAGCTTCCCGTCCTACCATAAATCCTAGTTTACAAAGTGCAAGATAAAATACCAATTGTTATAAAATGGGAGCTGCAACCTTTGATTTTAAGTTGGAAATTGTAACATTGATAGTGTTTTGAACCTGTAATATTTTGAAGAAAGATTAAGGGAATTTTTCGTTGACAGCAGAGCTCAATAAAATGCGTTCCCTTTTGGATCATAAAATAGACATGTTAAGCGTTAAGCATACAAATATTGCTTTTGTGATTGGAATCGTAGTTTACTTGTTCATCACATCTCACCTTCAGTGCAGATTCAGAAAAGAGAACCCCGTTATTGCCAATAATCCCAACTGGATGTCCATACAATTTGGCAAAACCAGTTACTAAAGTCTCGCCATACTTTTCTTTGAACTCATAAAATTCGGACCCATCCACAATTCTTGCTATAATCTAAAATAATTAGACGATACAGTTAACTCAATCTTGATCTTATTATGATCCGAACAAATGTAGATAAGATACAACAATACATTATGTTTGCGAGTTAAAGCTCCAGACATACCTCCCTAATATCAAAACTACGCATAAGGTTAGTTCCTACAATTCCATAAATTTCTTCTGGATCGAATTTTGGCTCAATTACTTTGGAATGTTCAGTAAATTTCTTTGGGGGAACATTGTAATTCAAATTTTTGACAATATTTCTTGCGATTTGGAGGGCATCTTTATCATTAAGTGCATAATGATCTGTTACTCCAGATTTCCTGTTAATGAGTTTGGGAAATTTATGATTTGCTAACTCTGAATAAATAAAAAACTAAAAACGAAGTCCCATTCCGTCGAAGACAATGCCCACTTACCCACAATGCAAATCAGCACCACCTAAATCTTCCGCACTGATTTCCTCACCAGTAGCAGCTTTCACTAATGGTGGTCCAGCCAAAAATATAGTTCCTTGGTTTCTAACTATCACACTCTCATCAGCCATGGATGGAACATAAGCACCACCCGCAGTACAGCTACCAAGTACAACTGCAACCTGAAAAAATTTAAAATTACAATTTTTATGATCTTGATTTGAGATTTTCGCCAATATTTTATACAAGCGTACATTATCCTCACCTGTGGAATTTTCATGGAAGACATTCTTGCTTGATTGTAAAATATTTTACCAAAGTGATCACGATCTGGGAACACGTCTGCCTGTCTTGGCAAATTTGCACCCCCTGAGTCAACTAAGTAAATGCACGGCAATCTGTTTTCCATTGCAATTTCCTGGCATCTCAAATGCTTTTTTACAGTAATTGGGTAGTATGAGCCACCTTTGACAGTGGCGTCGTTTGCCACAATCATGCATTCAACTCTAAAGCAAAGTTTAAATATGAATATGCATACAATTACAGTAAATTCATATGTGTAACTTGGAAATTTCTTTCAAGGTTGAAACCTCACCCTTGAACACTCCCGATTCCTCCAACAATCCCTCCCGCAGGCACTTCTTCATCTCCATACAACTCATATCCAGCAAACTGGGAAATTTCTAAGAAGGACGAGTCAGAATCTAACAGGTATTGAATTCTATCTCTAGCTAATAACTTTCCTTTTGAAGTATGTCTCTGTATAGCCTTTTCACCACCGCCTTCTGTAATTTTTGATACCTTGGAGCGTAAGTCTTGAACTACTTTCTTCATACTTTCATTGTTTTCCTAAAATATTGATTACATTTATAAACATAAAATTGTTGATTGTAGCAATGTAATTTGCATTTTATTTTGTCAGCATGTATGTAGATGTTATGTACGTGTATGCAATATGCATTTTATAGATATGTATGGAATTGTTAATACCCGATATTCTGGAGAGTTCTTGTCTGGTTCACTGCCAATTACCGAAGGAGCATCTAGATGGAAATTCGAACGAGTTTCTAAAATGACTCCCATATTTCGTCTAGGCAGATTAGTATTTCCAATTTTGTTCGCAACCATAAGTCGCCACAGCTAAAATCAAATAATGAAATATTATATCAAAACCAATCATGACGCTTTCTATTGTTTATGAAAAAAGTTTCTGAAGTTTTACCTGGCGATTCATTTTTGCTACTGAACTCCTCATGTTTGGAATTCTAGGAATATGAATTTTATGCTTTAAACAAACAATTCTATTTTACTTGTTTTTACGATATTTATCACTGATTATAGAATAATCCCCAGTGTGGAATGTTTTTTTAAATGAACATTTGCAATTAACAAATTTTGCAGTTATTTTAAGCTGTATTTTTGTTGACAGCTGAATTCCATCACACCATGTGCTCACATAAGTGTTGCTGAGTTTTCATCTTGCAATGTATAAAAATTTCTCATGAGCGAGTATTACTGCAACTGGATTCGCATTCTTGGATGTTTTATAGTTACTTATATACAATAGAACACAAAATGTTCCTTTGGCTTAGGTAACAACTTTTTTTTATCGATGATCAGCAACCTAAAACTGGTATGCATAGCCATGGTCTTCTACTTAACATAAACGAGAGTATATGTTCTGGATTTGTTACCTGTTGCTGAGGGTAAACGCTAGGAAAGCATACATGCATAGCATAGAATGTGAAACAAATTTTAAGATAGTTACAAAGACTCATCCTGATTCATCTATGGATTTTGAAGGTCATCTTGTTTCACGTTCCATCAATCTTTGTTCAAATAAGCTCCAATATGGCTGCTTATGATTTTATGAGAAATAGCTGGCTGGGGCAACAACTCAAATTGTTTACTCTATAGACTAATTTTTGAAAATTCGTAAGAAATCATATCTTTTGGAACATGGACTAATTTTGTTTACTAGAAACTATATTTCCCAAATTACTACTTCACTAGCTACATTTGCTGATCCCGAGGATGATACTGAAATAAAGGTAATGCTTTGATGGCAGCGTTGCTTATCAAGACATGGAATAATTGTAACATAATTGTTTCTTAAACATCTTAAAGGAAGGAGGTAGGATGTAGAATATTAACTTGCATTTAATTTGACCACCATCCTGAGTCGTATGCTTTTCACTACCACTTTTAACTGCATTATATTTAATGCAATAAAATTATGCTCAGTTATGGACAAAACGCAAAGATAATGTTGCACTATAGATAATTTGGTAACGCAATGATACAGGTTAACTAATGATAATTAAAGGTGTTCATCCGTCGTCCAACATTAAAAGAATAATAATTAGATACGTATTTTAAGTCGGATATGGGCAGTATAAGGTTCGAATTTTGAAATAGCAATCTATTTATAATACGAATATGAAATTTAAAACTGTATCGTGATGATTAGTGATGCATTTAACTTTAACAGACACCCTACAATAACCTAAATCAGTCGCATGCAAATTATATTACGCGTTTAATATACAAGAAAGAATCTTTAAAAGGTGCAATTGTAATAGAGGTCATAACTCATAACATCAAGTACTCTACAAAAACTGTCAACACTTTCCATATTACTAATCGGATTTAGCTGGATTGATAGCTTCCTCCAGACTACTACACATCTTTTAATCCACCATTCATCAACCATACGTCAGTTTACATGGGTGTATGTACATATTCGTTGTTAGTCAGTGCCCTCATTCATTAGCGTTAAAACACCTAGTAATATATGTTATTAAACGTATTAACATGTACATACACATCTGCAGAATTTAATATTCCAGTTAGGGTTACAGATCTTAATCGACATGACGCAATTATAGTTGTATGTTATTTATTTACCTTTTTAAGTAATTCTCCAGACATGTTAAGACGGCGTGATGCCATATAATGCGACTGTTCTAAATTACTTTAGTTTTAAACTTTTTCCAGCTTGCACTAGTATCCCCTGCATTTCTTTGCATTTTTACCAAATAAAATTTATGTTTAATTGTTAAAAACTCCGTTTTTACTTTACGAAACTGTTAAAGTTCACTCATAAAAATGAGTGACAGAAGAAGAAGCTTCTACACGCCACCATCTGGTAAAAAATCGGTGGAATTGGTAAATACTTTTAGAAAAGTCGTTTCCTTTTTGTGACAGTTACCTACTTACGAATCTTCAAGGGTCGAAATTTTTATTATAGCAAATGGAAGTTCCTACTGAGAGAACAAAACATTCTGGATGCTCCAGTAACAAGAGAAAGGAAAAGGTCCAAAAGTTATGGAAGTGGACATGCTGTTGTAAGTCAACAAAAGAAAGGAATAAAAGTTGTACAATGGAATAATCGTAATTAACTGACGTTCACTAAACTATTCTTATGACTTTCTTCCACCTTTTTTAGAGAAAAAGTCTAGGAATCGAAAACAAGGCTTTTGATTTTGATCAACAGGTATTACTTGGCAAACGACTGTTGCATATATTTTTATTTAACAATCATATTTAAAGTCTTGTGCGCATGTACACCAACTTAATTTATAGTTCAGAGACATCGTCAAACGTGAGGAACCCAAGCCACAGGCGAAAGCTTGGGATGAGGATGACCAATTTGATCACGTTCTTCCTTTACATCAGATCTACCACAGATACAATACTGATCCTATAAATGTAAACATTTACATAATAAAATAATGTTCCTATTTACAATTCAAAAACTTCCATCGCAAATTATGTCTGCAGCATATAAAGGATTACGTGATGTATTGCTATAAATGGGTATTATAAATTGTGATAAATTATGATCCCATGCTAAATGCTATGTGATTAATTTCCCGTTGTAGGGTCTAACGGATGAACAAGTTGTAATCAATCGTAGCAAATACGGAACAAACATACTCGTTCCACCACAGAAAGTATCCCAACTGACGAAGTTCTTTCGAGCTGTAGTTGGAGGTCTTAATGCTCTTCTTTTAGCAAGTTCTGGCCTTAGCTTTGCCATTTACGGAATTCAGTATGCTGCCAATGGAACATTAGAAAATGATGATGTAAGCGATGTAAATTACAATCAGTTTTCAGAATCAAATACATTGCATACTTGAATTATCATGGCCCTATTGTTGGGGAATTTCACAGCTATACCTAGGGATTGCCCTTGTCATTGTCGTTATCGTCTCAGGAATGTTCACATTTTACCAAGAGCTTAAGTCAGACCGAATCATGGAATCTTTTAAAAAGATGGTTCCTCGCATTGCTATTGTGTATAGGAACGGGAAAAGACAAGAAATGGACGCTGGAGATCTGGTTGTAGGTGATATCATTGAAGTAAAACTGGGAGACTTGATTCCAGCAGATATTCGGGTTATAGACAGCCAAAATTTCAAAGTGGATAATTCCAGTTTAACTGGAGAGTCTGAAGCTGTTCTAAGAACTAAAGATTGTACAAGTAGTGACCCAATGGAGACTAAAAACTTGGCATTCTTCTCTACTAACGCCATCGAGGGCAATGCCACTGGTAATCATATCATGCGTGACATTAAAAAAAATATTTTTATGATTTAACTGTTTTCCATTAACATTGATAGGCCTCGTTGTTCGAGTTGGGGATAAAACTTTGATGGGCCGGTTAGCCACGTTAAGCTCAACAGTTGATGCTGGAAAGAGTCCAATCGGGATTGAGATGGACCGCTTCATTTTAATTATGACAATCAGGTCAGGAGTAATCGGGATTGTGTTTTTAACAATCGCAATCATGATGGGATATCATTGGTTGGACGCTGTATTTTTTATCATTGGAATCATGGGTCAGTCTCTCTTAATCATTTCAACTTTTCATAATAATTCAGTATATTACTTTCAAATTTAAAAAATCGTCTGAATTTATGTTGCAATTTTAGTCGCAAATATTCCTGAAGGCTTGTCTGTAACTTTCACCATGATTCTCTCATTAACGGCAAAGAGAATGGCTTCAAAAAATTGTTTGGTGAAACATCTTCAAGCTGTGGAGGCTCTTGGCTCGACTTCGGTAATTTGCTCTGATAAAACAGGAACCCTGACGCAGAATAAAATGACAGTTTCTCACATGTGGTTCAATGATGAGGTGCATGTTGCTGAAACAAGTGAGCGGAGGATCGGAGCATCATTTGATAATGAGGATCCAGGATTTGCTGCACTTGGAAATGTTGCTGCTTTGTGTTCACGGGCTGCTTTCAAACCCGGTCAAGAGGAAATTCCTGTGCATGCGAGGTTATCTCAACTTATTTTCAGCAATACCATAAACTCGATGATTTCAAACAACAACGCGTTTGTAACAAAAGATTTGCATAGTTTTTTTATGTGGCTTTAAGAATTGTGGAAGGTGATGCATCTGAAGCTGGAATACTGAAATGCATGGAAGATCAATATGGGGATGTCATGACCTATCGTTCCCAATTCCCAAAGGTTTGCGAAATACCTTTTAACTCCACCAATAAGTTTCAGGTGTCCATTCATGAAATGAATAATCCTGCTGACCCTAGGTATCTTCTAGTAATGAAGGTAATACGTACTTGTTTGGCAATATAAATGCTATCTTCATGGTGTTCTTGTATAATACTAACTTTATGCATATGTACATACATGTATCTAGGGCGCGCCAGAGAAAATCATTAGCCTTTGCAAGACTATCCTGGTGAAAGATAAAGAATATCCTTTGGACGAGGCGTGGCAAAAGAAATTTGAGAAAGTTTATACGACTCTGGGAAGCTACGGTGAAAGAGTTCTTGGTATATATTTTATCTGCTATGCATATTCAAGGAAATTAAGCTTTCGTGTATAGTAACGCTCAAAGATCCCGTTTTCATGTTCATATTAAATTGTATAATCCATAGGCTTCTGTGATTATCGCTTACCGGTTGAGAAGTATCCACCAGGTCAACCTGTTTTCGATACAGAGCAACCAGAAGACTTCTTACATGAAGGATTTCGCTTTGTTGGTCTAATTTCAATGGTAGATCCCCCGAAATCGTCAGTTCCTAATGCAGTTGCAAAATGCCGGTCTGCTGGGATAAAAGTAGTAATGGTGACAGGAGACCATCCGATTACTGCAGCCGCGATTGCTAAAGATGTTGGTATTGTTTCTCAAGGTATACCAAATGATTTTTTGGAAGGTTTGTAATTGTATGTTAAAAAATAAGTAAAATATGTGTTTCTACACAGGAAATTTGACCAGAGATGAAATTGCATTACAACGAGGCGTGCCAGTGAGTCAGATTGATCCATCCGAATCTGAAGTTGCCGTTTTAACTGGCTCCGACTTGAAACTTTTGAGTTCTGATGAGCTCAAGAATGTTTTAAGAACTCATCAGGAAATCGTTTTTGCTAGGACATCACCAGAACAAAAATATATTATTGTATCAGCATTCCAAGAATTAGGATTTATTGTTGCTGCAACTGGAGACGGTAAGATTCTGTACAAAATACATTGTACATGCTGTATATTAAACGTAGGCACGCACTATTTATCCAAAAAAGCATCTACATATTGCAAAATACATTATTAGGAGTCAATGACAGCCCTGCGCTCAAAAAGGCTGATATTGGTGTGGCGATGGGAATTTCTGGAACAGAAGTCAGTAAAGAAACTGCAGACTTGATATTGATGGACGACAACTTTGCAACAATTGTTACAGGAGTTGAGGAAGGAAGACTGATTTTTGACAATTTGAAAAAGTTAATTTCATACAGTTTAGGAGATAACTGCGCTGAGCTGTATTGTGTTTGGGTTTTCATTATACTCCGAGTGCCTCTGCCATTAGGTAGCATATTCTTTCTTGGGTTTTTAAAAATTCTCAAGTTTATTTCCGTAATTAACACCATTTGCACAATTTACAGGTACAATTGCCATGCTTCTGATTATGTTGGGAACGGATGTAATGCCAGCAATTAGCATTGCACATGAGACGGCTGAAGCGGATATCATGAGACTCAAACCAAGGGATCCTAAAACCCAAACACTTGTAACTTCTCAGTAAGAAAAGTTAAAAATGAACTAATATAACTCTTAAACTTATAATTTTTTATAGTACACATTAGGTAATAATTCATACTTATGTTACTTCTACTAGACTTATGTCGTACACATACGGACAAACCTCAGTGATGGAGTTTATGGCAGGAATGTTTTCATACTTTGCTGTGTTTGCTTTGAATGGCTGGCTGCCTGGAAGAATGGTAAAATATGCATGGAATAATATATTTCCGATATTTATACACATAATGACAGTAAGTGTCTTCTTCAGGTCGGAATTGAAACCGACTGGGACTCCAAGGCTATCAACGATTTAACAGACTCATATGGCCAAGATTGGTGCTACTTCTCCAGGCAAAGGTTGAAAGTCACAGCGCAAACAGCATCTTTTGTTGCAATCGTACTGATGCAAGTTTCAAATGTAATTTGCTGCAAGACGAGAAGAATGAGTGTGTTTCGAAAAGGAATGGAGTAAGTCCTGGAAAGCCAATGTTGTACTAGTACTATAAAATGAATTACTGTTATAAAACTAGATAATTCTTCACAGCAATTGGAACATGAATCTTGGAATAATGTTTGAGCTGGCATTGGCTTGCTTTTTTATTTACACTCCTCGACTAAATGATGGGCTACAGTTTGCAGGACTCTCGTAAGTTTTAATACATCGATAATCGACTTTGCTTTGTAATAACATGAGCGTTTTGTTTTTAAATATCAGATTACCAATTTGGTTGCTCCCTGTACCTTTCGCAATTTTACTCTTCGTGTATGATGAATGCAGACGATGGGCCATTCGACAGAGTTGGTGGAATAAGGGATGGGCGGTTCAAGAGCTCTATACGTAGTCTCGATTTTTAAATAAATTTTTCATTGAAATTCTGGATAAAGCATGCATTCATATAGCTATAACTGTAACGTATTATATCTTCTTATTATGATTTAAATGTTGACTTGAAATACACTGTTTTAATTGCTGTTTTATTAGTAAGTCAAAATTTTACCCATTTAAACCTCTTATCATTCAAATTCACTCACATAATATTACAAGTTATTAGAAGTTTGTCGTTCCTACCATAAAAAGTTACTTTTTGTAATTGTAATTACGATAACCACCAAGACTGCCTCCAGATAAATACGGCACGCCGTCGTAACTCTGCTGGAATGCAGGAAGTGAGTTGTAGCCTCCGAAGCCAAGTCCGCTGTTGTAGCCGCCTCCAAACTGCTGGTAACCCAACGGATTCCACCTATTGTAGTTATTATATCCTCCACCAAAATTGTTGTATCCACCACCGTTGTAATATCCCGACGAGTAGCCGGGCCTGTAATAACCAGTCTGGCTGTAAGAATTATAATACGGCGATCTGTAGTAGCTTGCTGGGTACGTTGAATATTGTCCAAAAATGATTGGCAGTGTTGTAGTACAAATGAAAATGAGAACAGCCATAAATGATCCTGTCGCCTGCAAAATATTTTAAATTAAAATTAGGCTAATACTGTTTCAGTCTTCCCTAATTTTACGATAAATCTTAGTTTATATTGTAAATCTACCATTTTGAGGGTATAGTAAATCCGAAATAGCCCACAAATTTTTTTAACTAAGATTTTTACAAGTTAATGTTTTGATGTTCGATGTCTCCAAGCTTGATTGTACTGTGTAGACTTAATTGGTGTGGTTCATGCTTATATAGGAAAATTTTGAAGCTGGGCAAACTCTACAACAAAAAGTTTAAGAACTGCAAAATCCTTAAATAAATACCTATTTATACTACAACATACAACCTTTTACTTTACGAAACATGATAAATGACCTAAACCTGAAAAAGAATTAAGGGAAGAACCCAAAATTATTTTACGAGCTATATTTGTTCAGTGTACTCTTATTCTGCAATTATCCTTGAGAATTTACTACCTGAATATATGTAGGTAGTATCTAAGTACGCCACATCAACAATATAGAATTGCGGTGGCCTTATGGACGCTGCGCTGTTTGATTCTTATAGTCACCCATTTGTGTGTGCTCCTTACAAGATAATTAACATGTTTGTTAAAAAAATGGAGTCTGTACAAACACTAGACACTTTCTTGTAAAGTCTTTAAACTAGATTTAATAGATGTTTTATTGTTTCTCAAACAAACGAATTGTTAACAACAGTAAAGCTGTGTAGCATATAATCTGATTCACCATATTTATCCCAACAAAACCACTTTAATGATGAAAAGTTATGATTTCCAAAAATTCTTCCAACCCCACCGGCAAAAAATAATTTCATAAGAACAAAACTAGGTAAATACATTTGGTTTTTTAATTAGCACATTAATATCTTCTATTATGAGTATATTTGTTTTCATTAGCGTGTCTTGTTAGTCGAGCTTGCAAACTATCGGGATAAGGAATGGCAGAAGAAGGTTGACCTTGTGGTTGCAATATTGGTTGAGGTTGAGATGGTGCATTGAAATGTGTTGGCTGTTGTTGTGGAGCCATCGAAGTTGGACCTGGTGCAGGTACTTGCTGAGGGTTGGTTGGAACTGGTGGGAGATTCACTGGTACATTATAGGGAACTACTATGGGATTGGAATGCTGGGGAACACCAGGAAGATTCTGACCAAATGATGGATGCTGTTGATTTCTAAATCACAAATTAATTTATCAAGCTATTTGTAAATAATCTTTTATGAAAAATCAAGTAGTAACGTAAAGAAAAGAGACTTACGGAGAATATGTCGAGGCAAACTGGAGGGGATCAGTCATCACTGGAGCAAAACCAGTTTGCGATGACGGTGTTGCTGTTGCAGGAATTCCAGTGGCAGCATTCACAAATACAGGGATGTACACAATTTTTCCAGGCTCGCCAGGTTCACCTCTTGGACCAGGGTCACCCTTTTCACCTTTCTCGCATGTGCAGTGAGGGATTTTAGCGCGGAGCTCAGGAACTTGGGCATTCTCGTCATTTGCATCTTTAAAATAAATGGATATTGCGTAGGAAAGGCTTGTTTAAGAAAGTTGAAATACATTATTTTAATGGACAAATTAGATTTTACCCTGATGTGTCGCCTGTGGCCCTTGTCCTCTATTGATAACTATTTTAATTGGCTCTTGTGGAAATTGTGAATGCAAACTGTCATCCTGATTAACTTCATTCGAATCCGTTTGACGAGCATTCTGAGCGGAAGCAGAGTTCATGTCAGACTCAATGGCGTCCTCTATTAAAGACTCCAAATCATCAAATGATCTAAAATGGCCTCCAACATCAAGGTTTGAGTCTGAAGCATCAAAAAGTTCCTCGTCCCCTTCATTTGTAGAGAAGGGCACCGTTTGAATGTCTACTTCATCTTCGTTGTCGGCTGAACGATTACTTCTTATCTGGGGTGGGTAAACCTCATTGTAGTCTGTCGGCTGTAAACGATCTACTGATTCATGATGCATACCATCGTCAGCTTCAACACTGACACAGCATATCATTGAGTCTATCTGATGATGTGGGCCACAATAAAACGGCTGCAAAAATAAATTTTTACAATTGAAACAAACAGTCTTGTGTGTTGCATGAGCACATAAGTTAGTACAAAATTCAGATTTGACATTACCAGTCCGGTTTTTGTGGTAACTGAAAACGAAATAAAATTTAAATTTTAAAACCACATACTAAAACGGTCCTTAAGTTTAATTCTAAGCATACCTACTTACAATATTCATTTGTACAATAAACCGTCTCAATGCAAAACGACCCTGAAGGACATTGTCCAGGTCCTAACAAGTCATCTACGATTGGAACTGGAACAATGCTGGAACCTAGCCGTGTCATTAATAGCACGAGAAAGCACTCGTAAATTGCTAAATTTGCCATTTCAGTATTTTCTAACTTTTGACAAACTTTTTACCAAACCTGGCTGTAACAAATAAAATGTTGAAATGCAGCCAAGGGTTTGAAAAGTTTATGGGAGCAATATTCAGTCCATTTGTGGATCATCCAAAGACTAAAGATATTGCATACAGTTTTTAGTTAAAAGCATACGAAAAACCACTTACTAAAAAAGAAATTCAGAAGAAACTCCTTCTTGCAGCATTTGCATTTTTCATGGAAATTCTATAGATGGCTTAATCTAACCCTGGAACTCCAATCCCTTCATATGTTCTCGTTATCATTGGTTATCATTCATGTGTCCCATTTGCATAGCAATGCCAATTATACAAAACCAACCTTCTGACTGCACTTTATGGAAGATAAGAAATTAAGAAACTTTTAAGGTTTCAATTCCCAATTGCCAACGTTCATTTGCCATGTTCATGATCTTAATTATCTTAAAGGATTCAGTGTATTCAGTATACAATACACGCAGCGTCATGATGGTGTCATGTTCATGAAGCATCATGACTATGACATTATGAACTGGACTGGACCCCACCAGTTATTACTGCAGTTTTACATAGTTAATCTTTACGGTTTCACCAAAAATGAACTCAGTCAAGTCCTCCAATGTCATTATTCCAACCGCAAACCCCATATCCCTGACTCTGTATACCAAAATCATATTATCACCCTCCATTATTCTCCTCCAAATCCTATATTCCTACCCTCCATCAATCAATCTAGCATAGCAGTAGTCGCTCATTCGTTGTTGAAGGCTGAAAGGCTAAGAAGTAAGAAGCCCCAGACTGTACCTGTGTATTTAAAATTTGACTCTGGCCTTGTAGTAGTGTATGATTATAATGAAATTTGTAGGCCAAAGATGATTTTAAGTGCACAAGCGTCTGCCTACTCTAGGATACTTTAGGTTTTGGATCTGCTATGCTCTGGCAAGCTGTGTTGAATGGAATATTTCTTGTGTACATTTCGCAGATACGTTTTGTGTGTTGTGGTCTGTCATACCACATGGAATGATATGATAACATTTGCCCGGTGAATTTTTTTACTAAGATTCTAATTGATCTTGTTTTTGTAGGTGTGGGTGAATCTTAATTTTCTATTAGTTTTCACTGATTGAGTTGGAGGGAGCATGGCAGCGTTTGAAGGTTTGTAGAAGGGTTTAATTGTTGGAATTTGGCATTTGGTAAATTGTATTGAGATTTACTAACTGCCTTGTTTATATTTCTTTGTTTTAGAAATGGGCGTCATGCCGGAAATCGGCAAAGCAGTAGAGGAAATGGATTGGATGTAAGATTATTTTTAACTGTTGTTGTAAAATTTTATTTAGAGGTTATTGTATGTGTTTTGGGAATTTAATGGAGTAATATTTATGTATGTGTTTGTAGGTTGCCAACTGATGTTCAGGCGGAAGCTATTCCATTGATACTTGGAGGTGGGGATGTGTTGATGGCGGCGGAGACGGGTTCTGGGAAGACGGGAGCGTTTTGTTTACCTATTTTGCAGACTGTTTGGGAAACGCTGAAGGACATTAATGAAGGAAAAGGTTCTAGTGGAGGAGGAGGAGGGGGTGGAGGAAGTAAGTTGATAAATAGCAATATGTTTGAAGTAGATGTTTTCTTAGGGGATAATAATTGTATTTGTGTTGTTTTGGTTTAGGTGGGAAATGGCAATTGTCTATGTAACCACCTTCAACTTATGTTCCAATTAGTAAAGCGGAAAACGCAAAGAATAATTCTGTTTCATCTGCCAAAGCTTGTGCGACTCAAGATACCAAGCTAGCTCCAAATGCTCCCCAAGCGATTATAATTGAGGTAAGTATGACTCTTAGAAAACGAGATAATTGATAATTAAGAATATCACTAATTATTGCATATTTTGTTGTGATTATTGTTGACATAAATATTGGGTACTTTCTCTTCAGCCTTCAAGGGAATTGGCGGAGCAAACAATTAAATCAGATCCAGAAATTCAAAAAGTTTCTGGATTCGCCAACTGTCAAAGAACTTCTAGTCATTGGGGGTGTTCCTGCCAAAGATCAAGTAGCTGCATTAAACCATGGAGTTGATATTGTGGTTGGAACACCTGGGAGAATGGAGGAGTTCATCCAGACTGGGCAGCTATCTTTGGCGCAGTGCAGATTCTTTGTTCTCGATGAAGCCGATGGTTTATTGAAGGCTGGATATGGTCAACTAATTAATCGAATGCATCAGCAAATCCCTAAAGTTACATCTGATGGTAAACGTCTTCAAATGATAGTTTGTAGTGCGACTTTACATGATTTTGAAGTCAAGAAACTAGCTGTAAGTTTAATCATTTCCGTTATTGTTATTACATCGTTAATTTAACTTGACAGATACTACATTTAAAGTATATGTTTTGTTAACATGAAGGAGAAACTTATGCACTTTCCAACATGGGTGGATTTGAAAGGGGAAGATGCGGTTCCTGAAACAGTTCATCATGTAGTTGTACCGGTTGATCCTAGGAAGGATGTTTCGTGGCAGAATCTTAGAAGAAAGCTCATGACTGACGGCGTCCATTTCCAGGATAACGTGCGACCTGGAAATAACACACCAGAAACATTTTCGGAAGCTGTGAAACTTCTCAAAGGAGAATACTGTGTTCGTGCAATTGACAAACTAAATATGGATCAGGCTATCATATTTTGCCGCACCAAGCTAGACTGTGACAATTTGGAAAATTATTTGAACCAAATAGGTATATAGTAGCATCTTATTAAAGACTTTGGCTAATAATTCTAAGGGACTCAGCGTTTTTATACTATAACTGAAATTTTATATTGAACCATTTTTGCAGGTGGTGGACCAAAAAATTCGAAGTATTCATGTGTTTGTCTGCACGGAGATAGGAAGCCTCCAGAAAGAAAAGCGAATTTAGAAAAGTTTAAACAGAAACAAGTTAAGTTTTTGATTTGTACCGATGTAGCGGCTCGGGGTCTGGACATATCTGGAATGCCGTTTGGTAAGCAATTTTGTTAATTTTTAAAATTCAGACCATAGATTGGTATACAGTGATATGTCTATGTATATAATTATGATTTTATATTTCAAACAGTGATTAACATGACTCTCCCTGATGAGAAATCTAACTATGTTCATCGTATTGGACGTGTTGGTCGGGCTGAAAGAATGGGGCTAGCGATCTCCTTTGTTTCAACCGTGCCAGAGAAGGTTTGGTACCACGGTGAGTGGTGCTCATCAAGAGGTAAAAATTGCAGGAATACTAACCTTACAGACGTTAAAGGTTGCTGCATTTGGTATAATGAGCCACAGGTGAGATTTGAAACTAGTTGACGTAAGACGTTATATTATGGAAGCAGCGAAAGCAGATGCATACATATATTTACCTACATATTTTTCCACAATTGATTCTAAAAATTTAGCATTTACGAATTTTTCTTCATATAACCTCCAAACTACAACATTTACATATTTTTCTTCATATAATCATCCAAATATGCCATTTACATATATTTTACATTGAACCATCCAAATATACCTTTTACGTACGTAAGACCATCAAAAAATAC
>JAHZNG010001100.1:0-12564 GCA_027744375.1 Orchesellides sinensis
GTGAAAATAAGCAATTACAGTAAGTATTACTAGGATGATCATTTTTTATTCTTTGCATGGCTTTCTTTTTTTGGCTTGTGTATTTTTTACGGAAGAAGGAGAAACTGGCTTTTTATGGTATTACCGTAGCTTCAAACGACGTACGTGTACAATAATACGGCATATCTCGTTAGTTACAAGAGCTCTAGTGCCTAATAAGTGTGCAAAATGAAAGGCAAAGAGAAAGAATATTATATACACTTCCACCACTATAAAGTGATGAGATGTAATGTGTAAACTACTGAAAATTGGATGGGAGAAAAAGGAGGCGTGTGAGGAGATACAGAGAGCTTCAGAGCGACTTTTGCTATTTCTTGGCCGGAGACAGCACGTTCGTTTTATTAGCTTTCAAAGTCCATATCCGCTCGCGTTAGCTTGCACATCTCCATGCATTTAGATGGACTCATTATGATCACTTCATTTAAAAAGCAGAGGAGTTTATTGAAGAATGAAGAGTATCATGTATATAATAATAGTTTCCTCTTTCTCTCTAGTTTCAGTGTTTTACTTGCATAATATGAATACTTTCAGTTAACTCAAATGAACATTTTCATCCCCTTAACTATAGAGAATATGTGATTTCACATTACAGACAACGGATAAAAAACTGTATTAAATTAACACACTGTACAAAATCGTATTATGAAGTTGTTAAATAATCATACAGTTTCTTTTAAGTGTGGCTTTCATTTACAAACGTGTTGTAATACCATCTTAACATACATCTTGCTTTATAAGTCGATCTCTGCATTAGCTACCCACGCCCTCATACTTTGAGTAGTTCCGTTATTCGCCCGGAAGAACTTCGCCGGCGTCATTCCCAGTCTGTAATACAGCATGTCATGGGCAGCTCGTTGTTCCGCTTCCTTCTTCGATTTCCCCGCGTTCTCAACTGAAAACAAATTAAATAATTTTAAAATAATTTACTGGATGCTCGTCACGAATCGTGTAAACTATTTAAAATAACAAAATTAAACTAACTCGACAACGTCTTGTTTATGCCAGTAATAACACACGTGCAGATGAACCTGGCGGGAATCTCCCCTGGAACAGCGTCTCGAACGGTGTATGTAGCGATGGCACCCATTTTCAAGCATATTTCATTCACCCACTCTTTCGCCGTTTTTCCATGGATATAATAGTCCAACATTTTACTTTAATCTGAAAAAATAAAAATTACATACGACCACTCCTTAACCAACGTATTTTAAAATTTTGCAATGTAAAAATAACAAAACGAAACATTACCTTAGACGGGAAGAGAAAGTTAAGAAAGCGGTTTAAAATACCGATTACCAAGAAAAATCAGAATTTCGCCCAGAATCCTTTTCACACAAACAACACCAAACAAATACAATATAAATTAAACTGTTGTTAGCTCTTGTCAGGATTATGATTTGACAGAAATGCGACTACCTTCAGCCTTCAATCATTTCGTAACTTCTCAGGGTGCCCCGGTATTACACGATGTATATTGCAGGGATGGCCCTTCCGATCGCATGCGTCGTTGAGGCTAGGCAATTCTTCCATTGGTACGAGGAGAGGTACTAAATAGCACATAATTTCCAATTAGTTAAATGAAGCCATTATTCAAAACGTTAAATAAATGACATTTTCTGACATTTTTACCTGGCGTTTGATCAGAAAAGCGTTAGAGCTTTTAAGTAGGTCACAATAACCATCCATTTTGTTCTGTGTTTATTTGCATAACGAATTTTAGTAAGGATAAAAATATTGATTGAAGGCAATTTCATGTACGTATTAAATGTTAATTTACACTGTTCATTGAAACACAACGAGCATGCTTGGAATCAAAAGGGAGACGAGTGTTTTTTCCGACAGGTATTTTACATGCTCAGCGTAATATTTGTCCAGGGGTAATGCACCACGTTAAAATGTTACTTAACGTAGGAATTATAAAAGGAAGCTCTTTTGGTGTTTACTCAACCCTATAATACCGTAAACAAATCATGTACACGAGTGAAAGTGAAGAGGAAAAAAAATACCGTCTCATCTCACTGTCTTAAAATTGTATTTTTGGGACTGGATGATATAAGGATTTATTTTTTGGTACTATATACGAATACCAACAAGAAAGGTTAAAATTTGCTTCTCATCAGAACAACCCTTCCCCTCTTCTTGCTTGTTCGTCTTGCTCATTTTCTTTTTGTGTATTACCATAAACTCACTGAGAGAGTAAATGATACTGTCAAGAGATCTTCCTGTCTGTCAGAGGACTCGTTGATTTATGGCAAGAATGACTGACAATATAACATAAACAAATGATTCACCTAGACTAATTGATTTTTTAAAGTTGCATCTTCCACAAAATTACATACAGGATGGGATCTGACTGAACAAACGTTTCAAAATATGTGCTTGGAATGTCAGTAGTAAAGCTGTAGTTTTTTATTGTTCTTTTTCCTAATATTATGTGTATTGGTAATTCAGCTGGTATTAATGTTTAACTTAACACTTGATGACGGGAATGTACTGTTCTGAAAATAACGTGACTTTCAAGGAGGAAATTACATGCTTCCTTATTAGCTTTACACCAATGTGATTCATATTATGTTTCTGCTTTCCTTAGGTAGAGTTATTTTATATCACTATTTAATTTGATATGCTTACATTACATTTGTGATATGGATATTCAATACTTGTCCTTTACTACCTTTATCCAGTATTCTGTTGGTTTATATATAAACCCGAAATTAAAAGAGTAGCAAAATAATAAATACATGATACTTTCATTAAATTTGAAATGCAACACTAATTTTTCCAATATGCTAACCATGAGCAGCACCCGAGAGTGAAATGCATACATACATTGAAGAGTTTTTTTGGCTCTCTGGTTTGCTATTGTGACATGACCTTAATCTAATTCATCACGTGAAATATGTAATCATCGTTATCATCCCCAACAACGTCTTGTCCCACGGGAGCCAAGGAAACTCTCAAATTCCCATTGACAACATCAAATACATATTTTATATGGTTGATTGAATGGTGAATGAATGAGATGGCAAGGATTCTATATTTTTCTCCCTAATTTTTTCATCCCAAAGAGAAATGGGCCACATCTGACTAAAAATAGTGAAAGCTCATACAGGAGTAGTAGCTACAGTTTTTCAGTCCCCAAACCAAATAATATTGTACATATGTGCACTTGTCGTATATTATGACCAAAGTATAACCTAGCCAGATAAAAAATCATGTAAAAGCGACAAATTTGTAACAGAACAGCGAAAAACTATATTTGTAGAGAGAGAGAAAAGGCAATGAATGCAACAGGAGAGAAAACAAAAGGCAGACGAGAGAATCAGAGGAAATGGCCCTTTTTGTCCTTCCTTTCTGATATAAATATGATCTGAGCAGTTGTCCACAATAATAAAATCATAGGATGTAGACGGTCCGATTAGACATGCATAATATGGAGTGTGTGTTGTATATTTATGTGTGCACACAATGTGGGACCAGCAGACGGGTTGAGCACGTATAATTTCAGGGTTTTCTGTTTTTAAAGCGGAATCTTTTCTTTTCCTGGTTCATTCATGATATTACATGGTGATCTGTTGGAAAGAGTATGTTGCTGATGAAAGTCATACTATACAGGAAAAATGCATTGCTTTCTTATTTGCTTTGGAGCATTCTCTAATTCTCTGTGCTACTCTTACAGTAAATACTTGTTTCAGTTGCAATTCCTACATGAGTTGAACCCAGGCAAAAAAAATTGTTCTCCCTAATGTGCCACAAATCCCAATCAGATTCAACTTACCTCTTGGGACCAAAAGAACATTGCAATGGGAATTGAAACCACATGATGTTACAAGTCTCGTGTAAAGTACTCACTCAAAATACTCATCCTATGTTCTATATTATATACCCCTCTTTCTTTTTTTTATTGTTTAGAACTTACTTATTGTGCAGCTGCACACACAAAGATACAGACATAGCACGTATAATGGTTACATATTTCATTTTATTATCTTGTATCATTTCATTATGCGAATTTTACAACATGTACAACATATTTAAGGAAACAGACGAAATGAGTCAGATGTATTTAGTTTCCGTGACAAATTTGATGTGGTATCATATTTAATGTAGTTAGGGCCTTACATTGTTGCATTACTGATTCCTTGTCTTTTGAAAATAATTTACATTTTGTTTGACATTTGGTCTTGGTTTGATTTTAGACCAGAGAAATAAGTAAGTACGCTTCTTAATACTTGTCAAAGACTACCGGTGATATATAACAATGATTGTCGACTGTTGTTTAAATATACATGTCACAACACCACAATGACATGTATGGTTACTAGAAAGGAGCTTATACAGTTAATGCCTATTCTACCTAAAAAGCTGTTGGTTAAACCCATTCACAATTATTAGCAAATCAACCAAAGGTGTTGGTAGTCAAGAGGAATTCCGCAAACAAAACCGATATTCCTCAATGAAAATGCGTTCATGACTGATGAAGTATAAACTCATGCCTGTACCTTGTCCCCAAATCACAATCACCTCCACATAATACGACAAGATTACATAACTAATAACAATGTGATCAAGAAGGTATGTACATTTGTATTCAAATACGGCTTTGTCACATCTCTAGTGATTGGCATTTATTTGTTGTAGAGACTTATGGAATAATGCTGTTACTTATACAAGCGGCACTAGAGGACAAAATTTCAGAAGAGGGATTTACATATAAAAGTTTGTTGTGTGTTTGATGTGAGTGTAGATGATCTTGTAAAGCTTGTAAAGTCTGTTTGCCTTCACAGTTGACCTTTAACACTGGTTCTTTTTTCAACCTAAAAAGGTGCCTTTAAGGTACATCCATATCACACAACTGCTCTTTCCTTAGTGTCTCCATCATCATCTCACTTGAAGCAATAAGCTCTTCTTACTGATCAACTGTGTTCCATCTCACATACTATACAGAATGTCATTCTATGGCAAATGCGGAACAAAAATGAACACGGATCCTTCTCAGAAGTAAAGGGTCAGAGTTTACTGGAGAGAGAGAGAGAGGCAAGAAAGCGTATAAAAATGAGACAGCCAAAGTAGGCAATAATATAACATATATGCCTGGAGAAAAATGGTGGCTATACGTGTACTTGCGGTATTATATGGTGTACACATACAACGTCTGCTCTCCCAGTTCATGTTCCATGTTGAGTAATATATTAGTGAAAAAATAGGAAAGGTTTGTGCTCAAGGCTCCCCAGTGAGATTTTTGGGTTTTGGGACAGTTGTCGAACGCTGTAGGAGGGCTCTCACACCGAAACCTTTGTTCTTTTCCGGCTACACACACAAAAAAATGAGCTGATCAAAAAATGTATCTTTTGTCAACCACAAAAGCCATATATTGTGCCAGTAGTCGTAGTAGCCGACTTCATTCTTCGCCTTCTGGTCAATACTCACTGATTTCCATGTACATTATATGTAATGGTGTGCGCGGCGCGGTGCCAGAAGTATTTTTTATCTTATCGCAATAGTTTACTTGTTGTTACATGCATTACCCATGTATCAAACAACTTATATACATGTAAATATCCTCATAAAAGTCTCCGAATAAATATCTTGCTTGGAGGAGTTTCTGGAAACTTTTGAAGACAGATGACATCCTTTTGGAACACATTACTTACCTTTACACATGCTACATAAACATGGTATAGTAATATTGGTTGTTTAAAATGAATATGAATGACGAGCTACTGCATAATGTGACTTTTGACGCTTATCATAATCGATACATATGACCATACATTTTTGGTTTGTTTCGATGTCCATAAAATTGAATGCTGTACCTAGTTATCACCCCTTGCTGAATTCATGGGCGCTAATAAAATGATTTGTTGTACAGTAGACCCGCTTTGGAAGTTGGATTTGTATGTAAATCTCGGTGGAGCAATCAATCAAGAAGTAATGTAGTTTGCAGGGTAACTTTTATAAGTATTTGTATGTATCGTTCCATGTTTATGGTTTCTTATTGTGTAACATGTTGCGTTTTACATAACCCTGGAGATTAGGTTTACTTTCGTGTCAAAAATCGGCTATGAAGTAGGAATTGATTAGAATAGCCACAATCAACTGGTTAATAAAGATGTGTTTTGTTAGATTTCCTGTTTGAAAACGGTCTGTATGAAAACTGCCAAATGAAAGAGAGCAGGTTGTTACGTTATTAACATTTAAAGTGGATTGAAAGAATAATTGGCTTTGCAGATGGATTTCCCGACTCTGTAGCTTCTATTGTTACCTCCCACGATAATGGAATTGAGTCTAGAGGTACATTATTACTTTGTAACTTCGTAACAGTTGGGAAAATTACACAATAAAAGTTAGTTTTTATATAAGTTTATTCATCGATTTGGAACTTTCATACTGCGATTAAATTCCAAAAATCGTTATCAGTCGGGATAAAATGTGAAACAAGTCTTTGTATAAAGAAAAAGTATAACAGTGACATAATCGGTTTCATTTAGAACAAGTGGAAATGTCTAACATCTCAATTTCGATTTGGGCATTCTTTTCAAAATAAAGTAGTGCACAAATGTCAGAAAAAGCAATTAGGGCTTGGTTGGTATACTATACAATGTATAATGAAAAGCGATTGACATATCATAAGAGAATGACTTTTATGTCTGAACAAAATATTATGTGGTTCGAGAGTAGTGCTGAGTTGACACGTGTTAGAAAATGCAATAATAGGCCCAATTTGAACTTTGGGTGTTGACAACAATTACCATCATCATTATGATCATTTCATACGCGCGCGCGCATACACACACACACAAACAACAATTCATTTTTGTTAGGTATGATGATAAAAGTACAAATGTGCTTGGCTTTCTGGCTATTCTTCTTAACAGTTTGTACAAGTTTTGCTGAACAGCACTTTTGTCATTTTTATGAAACCACATGTCGTTTTTAAAATAAATTGGCGTTATGCCCAAAAACTTGCTTTTCATATAGATCCATAAATATTATTAGCATTATCATATCGTCACACCGTATCATCATCATCACAATCATTTGGGCTACTTGCATGGAGACCTCATGCTGTTCTTGTCGCTCGTCGGTCACATGTATTCAGTATAATTCAGTAATTTATGACACGATTTAAAAATACGCGTAACTAATCGACTCGTGCGTGTGTAGGCAGCGAAGAAAAGTATGCATTTATAATGTCAGTCTTGTTTTTTAACTCTAACTTGATTGAAGCTACAACAGGTAATCAGGTAGCAATGTGTTGTACATATGAATACACCTAAATCATATACAATTAAATGTCAGTGACATCCATGATGAAATGAGATTCAACGTGTTTTCTTTTATTCTGCGATTCCTTCTTGATCCGCGCTTCTGTAATTTCATCACTTGAATTGTCAAAGTCCACACCGAAGTTTTTAATTGTAAACCTGTTTTTGATGCGCATTTGGAGAAAAACAAAAAGAAGAGGTCAGTTCGTCTCTTCGCGAAGAGTCTTCCTGATATTGATCGAGTCGCTTCGTTAGTACTGCATAAATACAATGAAAAAATGGCAAATTATAAATAAATGGTATTGGAAAAAAATAGTTAAGTTAGCGTGAACCGAATCGTTTTTATTTAATGTTCATGTGTTCATGCATTGAAGTTTATTAAATCAAGTTCGTTTTTTAGCTGTGTTCATAAGCGCAATAGAATAAAATCAAGTGGAGATGTGAAGTAGAAAAAAAGAATAAGAGACATGCTGCACAAGAGAAGCAGCACAATATTTTAAACCATTCATTATCACCGTTGGGGGTAAGGGTTAAACTAGAATTCGAGGTAGAGGGAAATATTACATAAAAAGTTACACATGCTCATTCTATGCCGTGTTTTGTGGCATATGTATATTACCTGTAGACCGCGTATATTTTCGTGCAATGTATTATGCATTAACTTTAACTTATTTTTCAACTTTGCTCGAGTTTGATTAAACATCATTTTATATTTCTTGCACTTCACATAAAAAGTCCTTTCCCACTAAAATGTGATGAAATACTTTTTTAAACGATGCATCCTCTTCTTCAAAAATCTCGTTTGAGTACGATCCTTTGAAACCTTCATTTTTGCTTAAAAAATATAAAGGTAGGGAGAAATATGTGAGATGAGGGTTTAAAAATAGATTACTTTATGTAAGTCATTTTTTCAAGAGTTTCCATTTGCCCTTTGCAACCTTAAAGAAATAATGTAAAAATGCTTTCAAAAAATTGAAATTCTATTTTCGGGAGAAGGAAACATACAAATGCAGACGCACATCCAATACAACAATGCAAAGAGTCATGATAACATTACCATATTACTTGAAGATATGTTGTCAAAGGGCAAAGGCATACATAATGCGTGTAGAACATCTCGGTTTTTTATTACTATTGTAGAATCACACGCCGCCGCAAAAGATATCATATGCCGAACAACACACCACATATTTTTTAGAAAAAAAAAACAGCACACGGAAATATCACTTACAATTTTTCTGAGCATGAACCGACATCAAGGAAGTTGATTAACTTTTCATATTCTCATCTCTCTCTCCGGTATTTTTTCACGATGTCTTCTTTTCTTTTCGCTTTGTGTGAGGGAAAAGGCCGAAATCGATGAGTGAATTGAATGAGCCTTCACAGTATCATCATCACATCTCTTATAAATACATAAGGCATATATACAAGGGTAACTCTATACATACCATTACATAAATAGACATGCACTCAATTTTAAATATTTTTTCTTTGCCAAAATATTATTTTCTTTGGAAGTTTTAAGCGAACACTGTGTTTCGTTACATCATCATATCGGATGAAGGTTGCATGAAATGATAAAAAACTGCATTTGATCTCCAAGAAAAGCCCTTGTGAGGAAAATATTGTTTTCCAAACTTGTACAGCAATATTGGAACCGTGTGTGACAGCCAGCAGTGGATCGGGTGAAGAAGACATCATATCATGTTATCTATAACTGAAGCAAAAGTCATTGAGCCTTCAGGCATGGCACACACACACAACGTAATCTGGAATAAGCTTTTTGACAATCTTGTTCTTTCGTTCTTACATTTTCCCTTGAAAAAAAAGAAGACACTGGAGCAAGGGAAAAGGGAATGTATGCGGGATTGTGTTATATATACCAAATGAAGTAGTCTCTATAGCATAAAATGAGTCTAGCTTATCATCATAGTCCTCTCTAAAAACACAAGTGCATCTTCATTTCTCTCCCTCCAAAAAATACTCACTCCTCTTCACTTCCTCCTTCGTCTTCTCTCCCATCTCCCATAATATTATCCCATGATATGACACAAGATTCACATGTGTGTATATATATTTATACATAAATACTGCACAAGAAAGAGAAATACAGAAAACAGTCGGGAAGGGGGAAAACTAGGGAGAGAGAGAGAGAAATGCCATAACTAAATCTAAATCCACAAAAAGTCTCAAAGGAGGAAGGAAAACCCAGGAAGAAAATAGAGAGAGGAGGAAAAAGATAGAAAGAGAGATTTTTGTCTCCTCCTTCGAGTCAAAGTCGCATCCATCCCCAACAAACTATCACACACACATGAATACATTCATACAGAGGCAGAAAACTGTGTTTTTACTTATAAAAAATACATGTATGTGTGACATGGTGATACGAAATGAATTCAGAGACAGAAGTGCTCAGCAAACCATGTCATAGGCTTTATGGAAAAAAGGAGTGTAGCAATAGTGATAGTAGAGCTGTGAGAATGGTTTGAAAAGACGAAACAAGAAGAAGAGTTTGATACTGATGATGATATTCTTAAGAATTATATTATACATGCATAAATTTCGAATGGTGTGTATGTACTTATAACATGTGCAAACACATGACATTAAAATCATGCATGCATGCATGGTGTGATGATGATACTAGGCCCATATTATCTTTTTAGTCAACGTTTTTTGTGAGAAAAGAGGAGGAGAAAGACATATACTCTGATACAACAGTGGCAGTAAAAATAGTGCATTGAATAGATGAACGTATATTCATATATGATAGGTTTATAAATATGTGCAAGCGAGTAGAAAGACATCATCAGTCACAATCACAATGAAATGAAGAATAAAAAGTTGTCGGGTACGTGGAAATAGTGTATCTATGAATGCAAGAGATTGTTTGCAGTGATAGCCTTTTCCCCGTATCAAAAATACAAGACAACTTTGACTTCTTTTTTGTACACACATGTGAAATGGAAATGATATGAATAGAAGTCTTTTTTTAAATGCCTGGTACTGACCAGTCTTTTGCTATTTTAGATTGTTAGGTGTGTGGGTATGCATGTGTCAAATATATAAAGGTAGGTTGAGTTTTAGAGATAAAAAACGAATAGTTGTATGTTCTACCCGGAGTTTGATACCAGTCTTTTGCTATTTTAGATTGTTAGGTGTGTGGGTATGCATGTGTCAAATATATAAAGGTAGGTTGAGTTTTAGAGATAAAAAACGAATAGTTGTATCTTCTACCCGGAGTTTGATAATGGATTTTAGTATTATATGAAGAGAATGAATACCTATGTACAGACCAAAAATGAGAGGAAAGAACGGAAAAAGATTGCATTTTTCAGGGGAAATAAGATTAGGCTCTTCATGTTCCGCCTTCCTCTCCGTCTCTGATGTTGATGATATATGTATTATACCTATATGTATATTCTAAGATTTTTTCATGGTAGTTGCATCTTATCCAGTAGGATACAGGAGTAGCAATAGTGAGAGGTAACCATGTTATTATTTCATTATGCTCGCCAAACCCTGTGTGCACACACCATTCATTAAAGATACCATATACCCAGTAATAATAATCATAAAAAAGAAAAGTGGAGGAACAGAGATGAAAAAATTAAGGATGGAGAATAGAAAAATGCTAGGTTGAAAGTGAAATAGACTCGTTTCCTCCTCGCCGTTTTATATAATACAGTATCCACAGTCTTAAATGCGCATAAAAACGGAGATTAGCTAGACAGTTTGGAGTCTCACTCATTCACAGAAAACTAGCAATGTTCATAGTTAATTTTTTATGGATGTCCTTTTTAAAACATTCAATCACACACAATGCTAAAACTCATTTGCACAAAAATTCGAGTGTCGAATACTTTTTTTAGCATTATCAAGTTTTGCAACATATTTTATTGAATTTTGAACTGGGTTTACATAACCGAGTCATTTAGAATTCGCACAGTTGCCATTAACAGAACAGAACTGGTCCATTTTACAAAATATTTTGTATTGCGGCATTTTACCAAATGTTTCAACGTAGTTCTTTAGATACTCAACAATAGAAACCTTGTAATTGTAACAACATATAAATTTGCTTTCTTTTTATCATTGGTGAACGGAACTGACGACTGGGAGATAGACACGACGTAGAAAAACAGGAAAAATACACAAATATTTACGTGTACTTGTGCATTCTCATGAGTGACATGACAGCAAAAGGTTTCCGAGTGTGTCACCTAAAGCCAAACAATGTAAAAGTATTTGATGCATTGCAAACTGAACGCATTTTAACGCAGGTATAATTAATGGCGTATATAGTACGTATTTCTACTCAAAATAGAACATGACATACCAAAACATATCATAATTGAATCCTCCAAGTCATGTCATAGTTATCCTGACACTCCAAAGGAAACAGTACAGAGGTCATTCAAACTTTATGTTTTCCTGCATCAAACCAGACGTTTGTCTGCAACTTATACATATATGACTCCTCTGATTTTTTTATGATTTCAATGAAAATTGTATTTTTTAGCGGACAATAGCAGCTAATCTGATTCTTTTGGTGACATGAACGTTTTAGACGGTAGTCTTGTTTGGATTATAATGTAATGGCTTATTGCACAACCCTGTTTTTACTCCTAATTCAGCGGGTTTCTCCTACATGCATTCTTGCTTCTTTCCCCGGTATAGTTTCCGATTCCACAAGTCATGATCGTGATCGTTTGGTTTAACGTGGTATATTACAAGTACCTTACAGATTTTCACATATGACTGACTTGCCTGGTCTATTTGATATGTAGAGAATAGCAGTGCACACCATATGGGCGATGAAATGATGATGAAAGCATTGAATATAAGGTGCACGCACATTTCCCTATGAATTATAGATATTTTCTCTGTCGATTTTTGTCGTGGATGTGGAGAAGGAGTGATACACACTCACAGATGTCAAAAACAGAAGAAAGGACAGAGAAGAAAGAGGAAACTAATGTGAAAATACGAATAGGGTGGAGTTCTAACAGTTGTTGTGTGTGTGTCTGTGTCGAAAGTTAGTTTTCTCCGCGCGAGAGGAGAGCGAAAAACACAGTGGTAAAAGTAGTTTTGTTGTTGTAAGGTTAGAGCATGTCCTTATGTAGATGTTCAACAACAATCACATCCCTTGTTATCTTACTCCTGCCTGTTGTCAAGGTCCTGTTTTCAGATGACTGCTTGCAACCACTACCACTCCAGGGCATTTCATTCAATCGTCGTTGTCAATAATGTAATA
>JAHZNG010001101.1:0-26915 GCA_027744375.1 Orchesellides sinensis
GGAAAAATTTAAAACTCAAAAAATGATGAAAGTCACCTTTCTCATATGGGCTCTTGTGACAAATTTTTGTAACAGTAAATAATGGTTATTTTCAAAAAACGAAATGATGTAGAAGAAGGAAATGAATTAATATAGACAAGCTACTAGTTCCTTGGCTCCTTGAATATTTAAATTGTTTGTTAATGAATGAAATAAAGCACATGTCATACTACCAACTATGCAGCAATATAACAACCATGTTGATAGTAGAGTTAGGTATGCCTATGTATCGGTCTCGGTCCGTACGTCGCCTGTCTCATTAACGAGATCAACTTATTTGTAACGTGACAAAAGTCATTGTTCATCCAGCCAACCAAGCAAAAAATACTGTTTGATGCCAGATGTAATAGAATACAACAAATAACAATATTTTCTAAGGCACGAGCACATAATATTTAGGTACATTTCTATACATGCCTGTGTACTCGTTCCCATTCATTCATTCATAGTCATTTAATTAGCAGCATTGTCTTTTCTGTTCCTCCGTCTCGTCTGGAATATAAAGGAGGAGATGCGGGATGTGTATCTGTATCATATTTCGTCGTGTGCCTTTCTATTAGCCAATTTACTGCTAAAACGACGACAGTGGTTGATAAAAACTATTTAACTTTCTGTTCAGAAAGAGTCTCCAACTCGCATATTTTTTCTTGCTCTTTTGCTTCCATATTCCAGTAGCACCAGCCAAAAAAGTGCAGAGTTGTTTATTCACGTTGCCAAACCTTGAAGCTTTTTCGCCTTTCTGCCATTGTGTAAAACGTACACAAGTATACTTTTTTCGTGTCTTCTAATGCATACGTACATATGTAGTTGTAATGTGTTCTCATGTTATCATTGCATTTTAATGTGATACGGACGGACAGTGGAGCCAGTGACGTGATGAGACGATGAACAAGAGAAAAACATAAAATAGAAACGTGTGAAAGAGTGTAACTGAAATACTGGCAGGGAGGCGGATAACATCCAATTCCTCCTCTACACTATCCCTAAATAAGTCAACTAAATCTTATGCTGCCTTTGCCTTTTGCTAGACGCAACACACGGTATTGTTTCCAATGATTTGCATAATTTGTTGCAATCTCTGAAACAAAAAAAAAGAGCTTTTTGTCAGAATGACGACCAGGATGATGATGCTGATGCACGAGGTGAGCATAAAAGTCAGAATGAGTTGGAAGGAAACACATGATTCATTTTTTTCTAAAATACAACAGACACTTTGTAAAACTTGGATTTTACATTATCTTTTTCTTATGGACGTAAACTCTGTTGAAACGCATCATATTTTTGAAAAGGCGTAAGCAAACGATGATAAGACACAAGTTTTTGGCTATTCGGTTGTACACAAGTTTTGTAATAGGAAAAAGTCTGGTGTAAGCTCCTTGTAGAAAAATTGCAGACGATAATATAAGTGTGGAGCCAATGTCATCATCCATAACACAATTTTTGCCACAGTATGTATTATCCTAGTAATTTAGGTATGCATAGGATTCCCTTTGTATTATGCTTATCCAAGCTTTTTACATGGACATTTTTGCTGACACGGCACAAATAATGGTGAAGATTATCTCAAAGACGGGAATAATAAAATGTATGTATATATTAGCTCTGTTGTTGTGTGAGCGTGGTTATTATTATGTATTACATTGACATATGCTTCACACGTTAGCTAATCAGCCCTTTTTTAATCCACTTGATTCTCCTAAAAATCTTTACTTTAACTTTGTTTAAACGGTAAACAAAAAAAAATGGTTTACAACTCTTTTTTATTAAAGTTTGTGCTGTGGCTGATGCTCCATTTAGTTTATGAGATTCCATAAAATATGTAGAAGGGGCTTAGTGAATAAATAACTTGAGTAGTTGTGTTCATGTCTCAAGAACAAAAAGTTAAGACTAAACTGTCGTGTTGTATGGTAGTAAAAATTGAAATGCCCTCTTTTATTGTTGTAAAGTTGTGAGAGGAAGAGGAAAGGTCATGCGAGACAGAATCAAGTTTCCTAATTGCAATATGTACAAGCTCTCTAATGTTATGTTATGATAGGCACATTACATGCGCTTGCATGTAAACAAAATACACAACTTTTTTCCTTTCATTTGTATACTTCAAAAGCTTTCTGTCCTTGTCTTTCATTTTCTTCTATTTTGTCTTCCCAACAACGTCATTTCACTTGAATACATCAAGAAATTTGCACGCAGCCAACCTTGACCAAATAAAGGAGTTTTTTACGAGTGTCTCAACAAACAAATCAAGATTTTTTTTACGACAAAAACAGGTAAAAGCTATCCATTCTGGGTATGCGTTATCTGAAGGGAGCACATGATCCACAAACTTTCCCCAAGGCTGCTTTTACTCAACGACAAAACGTTTGCGACTTGGATGCGTGAGATGGCTACGTTAAATCACGCTGTTTCTCAGCAAACTGCCATTAAATGTTGACGTTATGTTGTGTTGTTGTAGGTAATGAAGCTGAAAGGAAATGCTGACAAGTTGTTAAATGAATCATTAGAAAGGAACACAATCCTGAGAGGATATTCTAAGGAAAACAAAATACTTTTCTCTTGGCAGTAATTATCAGCTATAAATTTCTACCAGACGAGACATGTTTGCATTTGGCTTGGTTGCTGGTGCACCTTGTCGTTGGGAAAGAAATGTTTTGCTGTAGGTCATTACACGCTATTTTTGTGAGGAGTGGCAAGGAGAAAAGTGTGCGATTATCACGCGAGCTTTCTCCACACTACCGTTTTGCCTTTCTCCCAAACCAAAAGTTGACGAGGGTCAGTCTCACAGACTGCACGCATGTAATTATGCCGATTGCACGCGAAATTCATTTTGCATGCAAGAATTGGTGTCATGAGCAAAACTCTGTGGGATTTTTTCTAAGAAATTAGTCAAATTTTTCTACCTACTGCCCTTGCTTCTTTTGTTTATGTCAGGGGAATTCTCAATTAGCTACAAATTATGTGGGTTTTTAACTGGAATCTCTGGACAGCAGGTGAAACTACTTCTGGAGAAATTATTTGTCATTGCCTGATTACAACAATTCAGAGAAAAGTACAAAACAATGAGCAAGGCCAAATTTATTGGAGAAAATGTCGTGGATGTCAAATGGCAACGAATGCATAAAAGCCACGTCGTACACACTCGACCTTTTTTGTTAGAACTTTATGGGGAAACTGCCGGAGATGGCGTATCTTTACTTTCTCCATTAAAACAGCTTAAAGAAAGGGCTTACTGCTTTCCCTTTGCTCTGCTCTTTCATACACATAGACATTTAATGCAAGACAAAATTACCATTTGGATGATATAAAAACATAAATAAAAAAGCCGACCTCAATTTTCCGCCTGACTCGTCACTTTCCATCTGAGTCTGAGTGAGAGAATCTTTTTAGGGAAGATGTACGAAGCATTCAGAGCTTTTTTATCGTAATAAATGTACTTTTTTTTCTCAGTGGTCACGACGATGATGATGATGATCAAGTCTACATTCATTTTTCTCTATGCATTTTTGCTTACTCAGGCGTGTAAAAAGTAGCGAAAAGTAGCTGTACCAAAGTTGTAATGCCACCATAAAAAATTGCTACTTTATTTTCTCTGCTCTCTTCTGAGACTCTCCTCAAGAAGCAAGATGAAGGAAACACACAAGTTTTCCTTCTTATTAGCAAAAAATAGACAAAAACTAAAGCAATCTTTTCTGATAATGGTCATTAGTCATTAGCCATATTTTTTTGCGTTGCTCAAATAATTTTCTTTTGCTGTCTTGTTCGAGTTTTCTTCGTGAGGAGCCCAAGGCCTTTTTACCCTTCCTTTCTTTGTTTGACCTTTTCGGTTTGTATTCAAACCATTGGACCATCCCGATAAAAAAAAAGTTTGCTTCGCTTTTATATTTCCTTTTTCTGCTTGACGCGTACCATAAATATGTATCTGGCAATGTATGTATGTAATGAATTATGATGTAATATGCTCTAATGCTGTACGTGTGCACTACTGTATTACTACTGTGTATATGTACGTTATTTGGACCAAGGACGGACGGCCGCCGCCATGCCATTTATATTCGCGCAGAAAGAGAGTTTAAGTCTTGAAAACCACCGCGAAACGACCCAATCTCTTTCTTTCCATAAAAACTAATGGAAATCCTTGTAACTCTTATCTATACACGGCCATCATACTTTTCCTACATTTCTTACTAAAAATCTCGTAAAACTAACCAACTTTTTCTTCTGATGCTATTATATTGAGCAACTTTGTCTTGATTGTTATTTTCGATCATCTCCAATAAAATATGGATTGGCCACTACTGACAAAAGTGTCCCCACTGCCTTTTTTCAATATCAAAAGCAGACAATCAAAGGCAATTGTTTGTTTCGATATGACCAAAGATAATATTTAACATATACTATTTAGAATTACAACTTGATTTTTTCCATATAAACATTTTTTAAATCCCAATATTGACATACATTTTATATTCATATTGTTCAACCTCATCTTAAAAACGTCAACGAGAATAAAAGGGGAGAATAAAAATGTGTTGGAATGACGAAAAACGAAAAAGAATATATAAAAAAATATGTATATGGCTTTGTGTGTTTGTAAAAGTAGATAGGAAACGTGACATGTCACGACTTTCAACAAACAGAGTTAGATTTCTGGCGACAGTCAAACAGAAGCAGACAAAAAAATCGGCATACTCCACAACTGGCCATATACCAGACAATTTCTGTAGTTTGGAGAATGTATATTATGCATTTTATAAAAGTAGAAGGATATCATCATGCAATTTGTTAAGATCAACCTGAAAGATTAGCAACGGCATCATGATCTTGTTGTTTTGTTGGTGGTGATGATGATCACGATGAGATGCCTTACATAAATGTACACACTCGAGACACGAGTAGTGATTGTGCTATTGTATTCATTTCAATATGCAACCAAAATTAGTGGATATGTGTGCACATGCAATTTACAAGTAAGCAAGACCAACAATTTTTTTTGTAATAAACCCTTGTTAAATATATTACATTATTGTTATTTTATTATCCTTCCACATCTCTCCAACACACAGGCATATATGAACATTTGCATACACTCACGCTCTATATAGCCGTGTTGCCTACTCGTTCTGTTCATAACTTACAATTAGCGAAGGAGTTATGTATTGTGCACTTATGAGACGAGATGAAACAAGCCTGATGATATGTTGCATATGTAGATACATAAAGCAAGACAAGTAAATGAATGTCTTTCCCCCCACTTTTGTGTCAGCATTAATTAACTGGACTGACTAAACTGATGATAAACTAACAAAACAACGTATAAAAGTGGTATGCACATCACATCAAGAGTTGAGTACATTTCGACTTGTGCTACTCTTCTTCTTGTCTTATCGTCTCCTTTTGTCATCTGATACTTTCGTCTTTTGTGCTCATCTTCTTCCTCATTTACATATTAGGATCATGCATGCATGCATGTTCGTATATGAGATTCTATTGCAATCTTCTATTTGTCAGAAAACTCACAAAAAATGCATTGTTTATGCTGACAATTTATTGATCTTTACTTAATTGTGGAGAGCCCAGTTTGTGTTACAAAAAATAGAAACAGAAAAAATGGCTTATGTTTATGGTTGTCTACAGTGTTGTGAACAGTAAGTGTGTATGCATACTCATTAGATGAAGGAAGACACGTCACGAAGAAAATTGGTCTCTCTCATCATAAAGCGGTCAACAACGCGAGTGACGACAAGTTTCTACGGAGTAGATGAAGATTATGACGAGATAGCCTGTTGGCGCGCCAAACACGACGACACAATTGACAATAATAAGAATAACAACATGAATTCATGCATACATGCCATAAATCACCCAACAACCGACACACTACTACCCTACCAGTCGGTTCACTTCTTTTTTGCAAATTGAGCAGAGCACAACGGCACAACACAAGGGATTTAGACTATCATCATTCATTCTTTTAAATTGAAATGCAAATGGAAAGGAAGAACAATGCACAAGTGCATTTTGTGCGCTTGAGCATAACAATTTTCCCTTTCAAAAGAAAAAAACAAGGTTGTAGTAAGTAATTTGCATGAAAATTAGTATGCGCTTCTAAAAGTATTAGATTACTGCCGAACGTACATATATGAACCCGATATAGGTATTTTGGATATTGTGTAGACATGGAAGGGTGTTGTGCATAAAAGGTCAACAAAACAATAGAGCGCATGCAAATGCAGTCTTAGCAGAATTTTTTGCTTGTAATTTTCAAATGCCGTTTTTTGTTGTGCCGCATGGCGTGGCGTTACCATTTCCCTGTGCTCCTGCTCAAGGCTAGCAAAAGGCTCAACGAACTCTGACAAAAAAATGGAGCCATGAATCATGGAATATATTGAATGACGACATTTCAAATTCACTGATACGAAAAACTGACTGATTGACGGATTCCCTCACTATTTTTGTAGTACACCACATCTCTTACGATTTTATTTTGCGTAGGACAATCTTTGTTTGTATTGGGATATCCGAATTATTTTGTTGGAGACAGGATGGACATAGGAAGCGGAGGTGGATGGATGATGAGAGACTTATCGATGATACTCCAAGCTAATCTTGACGATGCAATGATGAGGCAATATCAAGATCACCCTAACTCAACTACTACGTCTTGTGTACAAGACAAGATAAACCTATAAAAACGGTAGTGGATGAGAGATATAAAAAGAATATAAAAAACTGAAATAGCACAAAACAACTGCTAAATAATTCTTTACAAGGTTCATCGACCTGCCTAATATTATCCTCATCTCCTTTTTTTTTACTACGAAAGCATAAACCACATCATCTTTTTTACTGTATTAAAATAAGGATCATGATGCTTTACCAAAAAAACTATTGAGCTCGTGGGTATTTCAAATATATGTGTTTTCTCGTTGGGTAATCGGACCAAAAGTACTACCACAAAAAATATGTATGTTTGTAACGGAAAGTGGTGTAAAATACCAGAAGCATTATTGATGATAGTGTGTGTGGTGGTGTGGTGGCTGCTGCTTGTTGATCATGCTTTAGTTTTGTACACAATTACTATGATGAGCATCATGATCTTAGGTTACACGTAGCGTGCCGCGAGACATCTCAATTTTTCTGTCTCTATAATCATTATATCATGTAAGAAAACGGTTTCTCGTGCACTTTACGATGGAATGGCATAAGACAGCACTACACCACCCCAGGAGTACATTAACAGTAAAAAAGAGTCTAGTAAGAAGCTCACAGCAGCACCCGCCACCACCACCGCCACGCCATGCCACCCGACCATCATTTTCATGATCATCATGATGAGCCGAGAGAAGAGCAGCATGAGGCTCTTGATATGCCTACATTACATACGATGAGGAGGATAATATGCAGACGTTTCTAATTCCCCTTCTCAATGTCCGTATCACGTTATCTTTTAAAACAGCTCCCATATGTATTTTTTTTAGCTGGTGGCTGTTGAATGGTATAATTTCATCAAAATGTAATTCATGAATGACAAATTCATGACATTTTCTTCTTCCCAACTGGAAAGGAATGCGTGCAGTGTGGCGCTTCCTTCCTTCCTCCTTTTTACTCCTCCTCCTGCTTATCATCAAAAATACTACTTCCACTCTATACCGTACTCTTATATTGATAATGATGATCGATATGCAGTTTTGGGGGTTTTGAGCTGAGATTTTTTCCTGGCACACACACAGACGTCTATACATACATAAATAAATGTGAATGGTTGGAAAGAGTGTTTCTGTGTTTGAAATCATTAATGTTGATGATGGTGGTGGTGTGGTGTGGCGTGTCATTTGTCGTGTCAGCCGTAAAATAAGTAATTGTTTTTTGAATTGTATGTGCACAGTGGATAGAAGCGAGTCGGCTATCAAAATTGGCTACCCCACACAAGGAAC
The DNA here is from genome assembly GCA_027744375.1 of Orchesellides sinensis. Taxonomy (NCBI): domain Eukaryota; kingdom Metazoa; phylum Arthropoda; class Collembola; order Entomobryomorpha; family Orchesellidae; genus Orchesellides; species Orchesellides sinensis. The sequence goes on from JAHZNG010001101.1 coordinate 7,971, forward strand.
TGCTTATTCCAAAAGATTCTCTCGACATTTGAATTAGAAGATGAAGAAATATGTGGGAAATGTGAGCTCCTTGTTTGGGATTTGGAGAGGAGAGCAGAGGATTATGCCAGAAATTATATAAAAAACGCCATAGGTATTGGCTTTCATACATGAATAATATATGCTTCATGTCTATAGATTTAAGGATATGTATGTATACAATGCACGCATAAAGCTTTAGGGGGCGTTGTTGAATTGAAATGGATAAAATGGGATAAAATGAAATGCAAGGAATTTCGATTTGCTTATTTTCACCTAAAGGCAAAATAATTACAAGGTTCAACGGAAAATTGTCCAATTTACCAATCTCATGAACTGTTTTCCCCAGTCGGCATTCTGGAATTAAACAAGAAAGACGGCATGAATAAAATAATTGTGAGAATGTGTTGTGAAGATGGTGAAAGTATGGGAAAGTGAAAGCAAGAGAAGAAGAGAAAGTTGTTTTAGAGAGGGCATGCTACCGGTCTGTCGTGGTGTCCACGTCAAGTAGCATTATTAATGCTGCTCTTCTAAAACTACTTGTCTTTTTTCCTACTTTTTTAGTGTATGCTTGTAACATTTCCTTGTTAAAAGTTGTATATTATGAGAAAAACACAAGAGTTTTATTTAAACGACTGGGATGGATAAAAAATGGGCAAAGCTGCTCTTCCCAACCTCTTGACTTGGATGGATGAGCAGAGAGATAAGGAAAATGGAATATGAATGAATATCTACAACTACAGCTTTGAACAAGCCTAACCCTTTGGCTCTCTCTCATACAACATCTACAGCCACACGGAATTTTCTCCTCTTCCACAACACATCTTTCATGTCTTGAAAACGGAAACGGACGGAGACGAAGAAGAGAAATTTTGGGAAACAAGAAAATTCCCAACATGTACGCAAAGCTCCAGTTTTGTATCTCCAAGCCTTTTTCCTTGTCTTTCTCTCTCTCGCTCGGAAAACAAATTGTGAGTCGTCACATGTCAAAACTTTTCCCTCTTTTCTTCTATCCATAAGAAATAAGAGGAGAAAATTCTTATTTTTATTCTCAACAATGATATTCCCATCTTGTTTTTCTAATTGGCTCTTGGGATCATTTGTATTAAAAGTGTGCTCATCATGCACCTCACGTTTCTGTCTGTATTTTTGTTGATAATATTATCGGGCTACTTGTCGGCATTAGCATGGTAAAGTACATAATCCATCCGGAGATTTGCACAGCGCTTTATTCTTTTTTTTGCCTGAGTAGACTCCATACAATAGTAGAAGCATCATCATCAACATCGCCAACAAAAGTAATGGATTACTTATCCACATAATATTCTGTTACTACTACGCCTCAGCCTACTACAGAATACTAGGCTCGAAAACACAGACATTTTTACAAGAGTTTTACTAGAAAAACCTTTATCCACAACGCTACTTCTTTTTACAGACAGAATTGGCTGGCAAATGTGCAGACTTGCAAAAAACTCCTGGCGCCAAAACCTGCTTCTGCATGTCCCTACTAAAAACTAAGTGATATGTACATACATAACGTGCATAATATTATATGTGCATATGTATGTATGGAGGCATGAACACAACAAAGTTTTCCGTCTCTGAACATATCTCACTGAAACTATATCAAAGCTATGCATGTACGTGTTTGCTTTTGGAGCACGTACAAAAGTGTGTGTGTGTCTATGTCGTAGAAGCGTTTTGAGATAATGATGCATGTATTTTCAACTCCTACTACTACGGTACACCCAACGCTGGATTTAAACAAGGCTGGAATTAGAAAACGGCCATTTATTTATGGTGGATCGTCTTCCATGTCCAGTGACACCGTACATCGGTGCTACGCACTTACGTCAATATCCAATCTCTAACATTTTATAATTTGCTAAATCCATAAATTAGATTTTCCTCCATAATTTCATCGACCAATTTGTTGTTGCATGTGTGAACTATGATCTCGATTGCATTAAATTACCCAAGTTGAAGTGCACAATTGGAATAATTTAAAGCGACTCGTAATGGAAGAAATGATACTTTATATAGAAGGGAAATAAAAGGGAAACATTTTTTCACTTGAATGCATCTTGTGTCATTTAACAAAATCCCAGCATAATTTCTTACTCCTCTCGGTATCGTGTCGTGATTGACCAGACAATGGAAAGAATGCGAATATGCAATGTGGGATGCGGCTTTTTTTGTATCCGAACACGTCTCAAATGACAACGTCTTTTTTTACTCTTCGTATGTCATACTCGTCTTCGTCGTTGTCCTAACCTGATTTGACTTTTTGATAGGATAACAAGATGATCACGATGATGATACGATGTAATCAAGATATCACGACCATATTGACGACAATCAAAGTAGAAAAAAAAATGTTGCAACAAGGTAAATGTGTATATGTACTTGAGTGCACTACATAGTCTGCTATAATACTAATAATAATCATAATAGGATATTTTTTCTTGGCAAGTCGTGGTCCATAAATGATTCTCTTGTGAAAATCAATGTGCGCAGACAGGGAATTGACATTTTATTACCTTGCTTTATTCCAAGTGGTAAAAATATAAAGTAAATCGGCATGGACAAAAAGAAGTTTTTTTTCTTTCTTTTTTACATGATAATTGGAAGGTTCTTTCTTGATGCAATGCATGCATGCAAGTATCATATTCAGATATTTCTCTGTCATTCATTACAAATTTAGATTGAAAGAAGAAAAATTGAGATGTTCTCTTTTTCTGCCAACTAAGCAATCCAACATTAATTTTCTCCTGAAATCACTGCAGCGTTTGAACTGTAACCCATACTCCTTAGAAAATTATTTTTATGTTGAATGCCAGCACAAAACAAAATTACTCGCAAAAAGAATGGCGGAGGAATCATTTTGATAACCCCCCTTCTTTCAACGGTAGGGCAATGATCCCAACATGTATGCTTTTCATCTTTACCAAATATTGTATTTATGCTTAAGGAAGTAGAAAGCTGTTCACAGTTTTTGGAATGGAAGAAAAAAAATTATCGCGTAAAAGTTTTTTGCAGAAAAAATATATTCACTCGATGGAATTCGGAAGTGAACAAGACATACACACATGTGAAATGCATTTCATGTTTAGTGGACTGGAATATGAAATGGAGGCAAGACTGCTGACGACGAGGAACACAACCCGCTTTCATTTGTAATAATAATAATGAAAGATGAAGAAGAATACGCGGAAATGCAGAAAAATGCACTTCCAACAAATAACAAGAATTAAAAAACGAAAGCAGGCTATACAGAATTTTGTAACAAAGCAGTTTCCTTCCGGTCCATTTATATTCTCATGGGATGGGAGGAACTGCTGTGCTAAGCTTAAGCTTGTAAAATATTATGAATGTAAAATATTATTTTAATATTTTAGAAAAGATGCCAAAGAATCCCCTACTGTTTTTTTATTATTTTTCAACTAAAAAATTATTGGGACTCTGGGTTTTTGTTTTTTGTGCAAATGATACTATTTGGGGTTTCTGCTGTTTTCCTTCCCTACTCACCCTACATTTTTGGCAAACCAGAGAAAAAAGAAATAATAATAATAATGCGCAAAAAATGATGAAAACCGTATTAAAGGAGAAGCAGAGGAAAACATATTTTTTTGCTTTACCAGATCCCTAAACAGTTCTAAGCCAGATATCGGACAGTTAACCTCAAAAAGAAAAATATGTTGCAGAACGTGCTCAATTACATATGCAAATGGATCATAGAAAATCATTTCATCATCTTTTGTTTAAAAAACAAGGGAAGCCTTGTGCGCCTGTTAAAAAAGAGATTATTATAATGGATGCTGTTCATAAAGTCCAAAACCTTCTTCCTTCCTTGTAACCGAGTTGCTACTGCATAAAAATATGGTTGATGATAATGTATTGAATGGTTGTGTCAAGGCTGGGAAATATATTGAGATGTGATATTATATATCCTGATGATGTACAATTTTGTAAGCCGTCATGTCCTTTTGCCTTGTCAAGTAAAAAGCGATATATATACCTGCTATACCCAACAGCAAGAAAGACATATTCTTCTATTATTGGCATTATTGCCATGTAGAGAGATGCTGAGAAGGATTGCGTTAGTGATAGCTGTGCACTGGCAACTTTGACACCATCACTTGATGGCAGCATGTTTATTCATGTCCTCCTGTCTCGTGTGTGTGTGTGATTGAGAGTTAAAATATTCAAAATGACAAAATATATGTACGTTACAAATGAATGTACAAACAGTCATCATCAGTACACGTCTCTCTCTTTTTTTTTATGGATGATGGAGTCAACGAAGTTGGCGCCATTGTCATCATAATAATAATGATATCTCAATCCATCCTCTCCTCTGTTCTTTCTCAAGAGCAGTCATGGATCAAATGAAGCAAGGTACGAATCATACAGTTCCATTTTATGTTTCATACGTATAGCTTATCATGTACTGATATGCTACCTTACACTACTACTACAAACTATGATTAAAATACTCTCTTCCCGTGCCTGCTGCCAACAGTAAACTCTTTTTTATCTACCTACGCACCTCATCATCACGCAATTTTAATATATAGGAAGGGGCAAACAATGCTAAAAATATATGCTTTAAAAAATCAGCAGCCATCAAGATATTTTTGTCTCAAGGTGAGAAATAATGAGCAGTTGTGCATTATCATAATTATTACTAATGCTAAATGATTTGTGGAGTGGACCATCAAGACTATATCAATCTCTGGCCTGTGCACAAAACAAAAGTGATACAAATTGTTAAACTTTCCAGCACCTGTATTAGTGTGCCCCAGAATTTGAGCAGACTTTCACGCAAGACTACACTTGTGGTGAGGTTGATGTTGCAGTGAAGCGTAAAATGAATGAAAACTTGGATGCCAAGCTTTCTCTTCTCTCTCTCACCAAACTACTTAAATGCACCTACTCAAAGCACTCTTTTGCTCATTTTCATCCCATCATGATCACATCCAATGCTAATAAGCATCTCCCAAACCCAAGATCAGGTGTAGGTTACGTACCACAATTACTACTCCTTTTTTGCTTCACAAACACCGATAAAAAAGTATGATAAGTGTTTGTGTGTGTGGATTACACAAAGTGTACAACTGACTTTTGAGAAGATGATGATGATGTTTATTTATAATGGAGGCTGTGATGTGATTTTGACGCGATGGCTTATCTCTCTCTCTCTCGCTCCGTGTGTCCGTTGTAAAATTTGTACATGCCTTTTTATAACATTTTTTAATGCTGTGTATATTTCTTGTAGACATTTTATATTTTTCCCTTTGACGCTTCTTGTCATTTTGATTGTGAATTCTAAAAATCAAATATGCTCAAAGATGATTGTTATTATGATCAAGTCTTACATAGCTATATTTGTTGTGATTGTGATGATGATAATCAGAGGATTTGGACAAAGATAAAGTGTGGAGAGGACAGAAAAGGAGAGAAAGACTAAATACGATGGGCAGATGATCATGATGGCGGCGCTTGGCGGCAGCATATCGGCGACAGCTTTAAACTACTAAATATTATGTGCTCTTTGCATGTATTTTATCCACACGGAATACCATTTGCTAACTAGAAAAGGAGTTTTAACCATTTAAAAAAATAAACACAATTTTGCACCTCTCTACTCACACTCATTCCTTTGTCTGTGTTAGTCTATGTTTGTTGTGCTAAATGTTGTTCGGTTCAGTTCACTTCTGAAAACTGACTGAGCTTCGATTGAATTTCCTTGTAAGGAACTGAATCATATCGTCATCCATCAGTTTACTCTTTTTTTTCTTGTTCGATAAGCGCCGTATAGCTACTTTGCCATAAAAAATGTAATAATCACCCTTTGCTTCCATCGAGTCTTCTATTTGATTCTCACTCGAACCGTCTGTTCTGCAGTGACACCTATTCGATTTTCCGAATGATGACAACAAAATTTATTTCCCTTGGCTCCTGTCACTCCTCTTTCAAAATCATTGTGATTTTATTTTTTTCTCCTGTTTATTCCGATTATGATTATTATTATGATTTTACCATTCTACGCTGTTGCCTGTGCAAAAGAGTTGTTTTTGTTGTTGCGTACAGATTTTTTGCATGTGTGTCCTTTTATCCCTCACTTGACTTGCTTGCTTGCTACTAATATTGGAAAATGAGTTTGAGAATCTTGACACGACTTGTTCTTCTTTATGGACTATATTTTATTTCTCTCTCAGATAGGGATTTTGCTTTAATTTTATTTGTCCCTAAAAGGGCATGACCTTACATGTCCATAGATTGCTAAAAGAGTAAACTAAAACTCATGTGTCAGTTGGCAGAAATAATACACATTTTCTTTTCTACTTCTTCGTCTTTAACACGCTATGATAGCGCATGGGCACAAGAGTTTAATTTCTTCCTTGCATTAAATATTTAACTGGGTGCATACTAATAAAATGTGCTCCTACAGCCTATAACAATAACCTGTGTACATTGTTTGTTGAGCTACTAACTTAACAGCCCAGACTCAATCTTATTTTCTATCAATAAAACTATTACTTTTGGCAAAGTTGCCAAATGTATATAATTAGAATTCCAATACAAACGATAAGCCGTGAAAAAATATAATTCAGACCAATTTTCATTTCGAATAAAAATCAAATAAAAACTTTTACTTCCTAATTTGGAGCAATAGTTTTTCTTGTGTACAATCGCAAATAATGAAATGGAGACAGCTTTTAGGGTTATGTAACCGGCACCACCAAGCTTACTTGAAAGCAACTAGTTTTTTATTGCCGTTCCCACATGAAATACAAGGGAGGCAAAAAATGTCAGTTTTTATTATTTACATTTGCCTTTATGATTTCTTTGCATGTGTGACAATTGGGCTGGAGAGAGTGAGGCAATTATTGTTGTATTGCTTGCCTCTCTACTTATTCAAATTAACTCTGGCTATAATTTAATTAATGGTAGGCTAATCAAATGACATTAAACATTTTATCAAGCCTAATAATAATTATGGCACCAGGACCACAGAAGAGCAAGTGTCTGGGATAACTTGTGAAAGTAGTAAAAATAGCACACATGTCTTTTGGTATAGTAAACAATAATTAGACAAAATTAAGTTTGAGGCATGTGGCTTGGTTAAATACACGATAATATTGGCCAATCTCTCTGAGTATCATCATCAGGAATTACTCCTCATAATAAATAGGCATTACAATGTACATGGTCGGCAGTGGTGGCGGCAGAGAAGCGGTGTAATCATCATTTTATCTTATCTGCTCACCATGATGATGATGGTGTGGTCATGATGATAGAGCTGATTATTGAGTGACCTCTCATCTTTCCAGCAGTTTAATGTAATCTCAACGATGGCGTGTTTTATTGGGATTTGCGACAAGTGCCTCCACACAAATTTATTGTAATATGCACTAATGCTGTTTTTAACCGATTTTTCTAGCATTTCCCAAGATGCCGGATAAATATGAGTGGAATGGTAACAGAAGATAAAAAAAAATTCATTGTACTATGGCTTGTGCGTGAGTTGTCAATAAAAAACATGCTTTATGCAGTACGACGCAGAAAAAATTCAGTATTCACTGGAATTTCGTCTCTAAAAAATGAGATGATAATTTCAATAATAATTGTAGCAAAAAGCCGGCCTACGCAGAAACGTAGACGGACGCAATAAGTGACGCTCCACATGTGTTAATTGCCAAAGCTGCCCACACCTACCTCCCGTATGGATTATGGATATCGCTATATTACAAATTATCACTATGCAGTTCATTTCACACATGAAGAGTGTAAAATGGACCGTTGGCGGTATTTAATGTTACACATGTGCCTTACTTACACTGAACTTGAGACTTTAATTAGTTTCGCCTTGATTTAAACAATTCAAAAGTTGGAAAAAATGTATTGACGGAGATGCGTAGGAAGCTAGGCAGAGACATGATTAAACTTATTTTGAGATGTCAAATGCAAATAAAAGACGTCAATGTATTTGTATTTTTCTTGTAACAGCATGACCTACCACACACTTGCAAAATGCTGGCACCCTACGATCTCATGTTTGTTTGTGTAAGGCTCTGTCGTAATAAATCATTAGCATTAGAGCCGGAACTAATTTACATTACAATAGTATACATTATACAGCACACGCAAGCCATTTCCAGCTAGCCATAAATTATCTTTTAATTCATTTCTTATTTATTACATGCTATTTTAGAGGCACTACGCATAGGTCTTCCACAAAGTATAACCTGTGTGCTCAATGACACATTTTTGTTTCCTTTTTTCAACAATTTCTCCTTGACTGGCGTCCCATACATAATATGCGCTCTAAGTGCAATGCACGGGAGGAAGCGCATACGTATATGCACCCATACAAAAGATAATATGCAGAAATTATCCCTTAATGTCTCTATCGATATATACCATATACTGCACTCTATTTCATTCTTTCTTGCAATAATATGCAGCGTGTGCACAATGAGACGCTATGCTGCTGTCAAAGACAAAAAAAATCTTTTTTTTGATGAGACAAGATCAGGTGATGATGATGAAGAAGAAGATGCTTCTGATGATGCCAACACGGCACTTTAGTTTTTGCTGCACATCTCCTCATCCCATGTGATGAGGGTGAAGATGGTGTGTGTGGTTTTGCCATGTTCTTGTAAGCAATTAAGTCAGCACTTGAAATAGAATGAGGCGATGCTACACATTCCATGCAAATAGAATGTATTGTGTTTCTACTTAGTTGTTTGCATGCATCTCCAGTGCATTCGTGCATTACACTCACTCTCAGCCAGTCATCTTAATGTCTACTAATTACATCATAAAAAATCACACAAAAGAAAAAAACAGGCGAAGAAGAGCAAAGAAAAAATAATAAAGGCTTTGCGTAGGTATCAAACTATTCAAATTCTTTTTTTTTATGCTGAAGATGATCAGTGACCGACCAAGGTATAAAGTATGCCTCATTGCCACCACCACCTAAAGACCACCAACACCAATAATCCAATGAAAAAATATACACAATGTGTATCTTGTCTTTAATCATGTCTTTTTCTAAAAGATGCTCTCACAAAAGCATACTATTTTTTTCTGCTCAACATTTTTGCATTCGTATAATTCTTGCCTGCCTTGTTATTAACTCTGGCAGAGGATTGTTTAAATATAAAAAAAGGGAGGAAAGGATATTGTGATGAGCCTGTGTTGCGGTTTGAATGATGAGGATGATGATCGGCTCGGCAGCCGCGTTTTTGTTTACAACTCTACAACAAACTTCTCTCCCTGATTTGCATGATTCTGTTTTGATGATGATGCTTCTTCTTTCTCTCGTCTTAAGCAATGTTGCGAGAAGAATAGTAAATAATAAAAAATGAGAAATATCGAATGGATCATGAATATTCATGGCACACCACCGACATTGTCCTGTGAGTCTTGACTACTGCATGCCATAATATGATGCCATGCCTCTGATGATAACTGATATATTGATACAATGAATTCCGATCATGATCAGATTGACTGACTGACTCACAATATAGCAGAGATGAGTCTTGTTAGCGTAATAAAATAAATAACAATAACGAGCCTGCACCTAATGACCATTATGGCCTGTGCATATGGGATTAAGTGGAGACCCATTTTTTGCTGGAAGCCTTTTTCTTAATAATGGGATTACTGGATGCAGTTTTGCAATATACTTTGTATCATCAATCAATCATAATATGTAGTTATGCAAGAAGGTCCAAGTGAGCTGTCATACGACAAAAAGATATTGTATTGGCACAGGTTGAGTGGGAATAGCAAAGGAGAGCACTTACAACGTACACAAGAAGTAAAAGGTTTAATGAAAAACCAATGCAGAGCGTATTTGCATGTGTGCTTTGTATTTTTTTAGTGTGGTGCGCAATTATACTGATAATTAAAATAATTGGGAGACACTAGCGTCTAATTACTGTTTCCCTAGCTGACCTCCGTCATTGTTTGATGATGACGATGACGGCAGTGAGGTATCTAGTAACGAGCATGATGGGATGATGAGAGAGAGGATTAGAGTCGAAAAGGGTAAACTTGTACGGAATGTGTAACAAAAGTTATAAGAATGGGACACTCTGCATCAATAATGTGATCCGTGATGTGCGCTTCGTACAAATGTAGTAATATGCCTTCAAGTCATCGTCTATCAATTAACCGGAATCCGATCATAGTCATCAAAATTGTTTGATATTTATCTCATGCAAGGAGCAACCACGCATAATATTAACTGACGGGATGATGTGAACAATCTCAATACACTCAATTTCAAACAATACTTGAAAACAAACAACATAAAATGCCGCCACTATTGCCAAGCCTCACACAACACATGTATACAAATCAGAGCGTTTGTTTCTTTTTAAATACTAATTTCAATGTTAAATCGGTATACAAATGTCTTTCAACAAGGTGGTTTGTAAATATTTTGTGTGTATATCTATTCTGGTTTTAAACTGAAATGAATAATTTTATAGCTTGAAAAATTCGAGGAAAAATACCTATCAAAATTGCTATGCGGCTAGACATGCTTTTACTTATTTACTTACATATATGCAACATCATCGATTAAAAAACGACTACTACTCTTTAGTAAAAAAACATGTGAGCTCTTGAAAAGTTATTGTTTATAGTATAATATGTAGATATGCATGCATGTATCGTGCAGGTAGAAATCAAAATCAAGTACTTTCTATGCACATTCAAGCCAAAAAGAAAGAAAATATGGCGAAGAGGATAATAGGAGGATGAACCTGTTGGCAGCTTCTACAAAAGACTTCTTTGGATAATATTTGCACTTGAAATGCACTCCATTAATTTTTCAAGTGCAGCAGCAGCTTGCAATGCAGGTAATAATGAATGTACCTAATTAGAACGAAATTTTTCGGGTGCATAAATGTAAACAGAACAAGATGCATCTAACGAAGCGATTGTACTATCTACCTAATACTACGACTTCATTTTGCGCGTTGGTTGCCTCTTTAAACACACGCCAGAGAGACATTTAAATAATTTATGAAGTGCATCATAGTATGCTCGCTTGCTAATTATTTTTAGCCTTGCTCGTCAAGCAAACGAAGAAGCCGACATAGTGGAAATATGCATTGCAAATGGGCATTATGAAAGAGTAAAAATAGAGATATGAAATAAATCGTAAAAAAGGGTTATTTTGGCTTACCACTTGTTCTCTTTGATTTCCGACGGGATTCCTCCGCTCTAAGGGGAAATTTGGATCGGTGGCTTCTCCTCAAATTCCTCATTTCCCTCAATGCCCTCATGCCTCGCCTGTTCCCATTTGCATTATTATTCTCATTATTACCTGAAGCAGGTTGTGTGGGATCCTCTGCCGAAGAAAGGTCAACGAAAAACGAAACTGCCAACAGGGTCCACAATAGGACCACTGCCAGCCTCCAATATTGCACTGGCTTCATTGTTTTATATAATGAAGATACCTTTTTGTTTGTTTTTTAAATTAGCAAACCACTTAAAACCCACTGCTGCAATGTAAATGTATGTTTGTGCTTTCACCTTGCTCAAATAACTACATTTAGACACACTTGAAGGGTCAAAACCTTACCCAGTTTGTAAAGCGTTTAAACGCAATAAAGGGAAATGTGATTTCCTTTGACAAAAATTGTTTTTATAGTTTTTCCTCCTATTTATATGAATTGTACACAATAAAAGACGCTTCTTGGTCGGTCTTCCTGTTCTTTGTTCACATTTCCTGTGTCCAAGACTAAGAATTCAAACAACAAGACACGAGTAAACTCACTTTATCAAGGAAATAGAACCACTATGCACAAACAATGCACGCACCAAAATTCAATACAAACAACGAAAAAGCGACTCTCTGCAAGAGTCAAAAATGTAAGAATGTAATCCACTAAAAATCGTCCCTATTGCCCTTTTCAAGCTTTATTATTGCTTTTTTGTTACAAAGAGTAACATCACTGGAAATGTCACTGTATATTCATATATAATATTTCAATTTCCTAACGAGGTTTCCAGGATGGACTAATTGTCACTTAAGAAAATGAATAAGTATTTTGTATATTATTTTAAAAACTTTGAAGAAGTCAAAGTATAGGCAAGAGACGATGTAATGTATGCGTATATCTTTCTCTGACTGACTGATAAAAAACTGTTGATGATGTTAGAGCACGATATTGTGTTACAAATTAAGATAAGATGTGATGTGAAGAGCTTCGAGTTCCAGCACACTATGGCTGTGTATAAGTATAAACTAATGTGTTGATAATGTTCTCAGAGTATCTGTCTGGTTGTGTGAGAAAATCAGAAGAAGACTTGTTCAGTGGAGTGGAGCATAAAGTGAACTGAGCTCAGAGCCTGGCATGAGAGCCGATATCTATCCCAAAAGAGTGGACGTATTTACTTTAGCTACTCACACGCTCTCTTCTCTTCTGCTAGAACCTACGTGAGCACCAAAATAAATATACACACGCTATATCCTCTACTCTTCTTGTTCGCTATGCATAAGCACCAAATAGCTTTGCCTTTGACTGACTGACTGATCAAGTGAATAGGGAAAAGCTTAAGCTTTTATGCATTTTTACTTTACTCTTTTCCTTTAGGTACGTCTTTTCACGCTACTCCACATATCTATCCCTGTTTTGTATATTATGCATACCTGCTAGCTGGCTTGCTATTTTCGCGAGAAAATTATGCGGATCGTGATAATAATGTTTTAAGTATATATACATATATTTGTAATGGCCATCATGAAGAAAGAAGACATGTGTACGTGAGCGGTGTGGAACAAACATATTTTGATGCCTAAAAATATAATTTAGTTAAGAAGGCTACTGTGCACTTTTGTAGTTTATTAAATGATACAGTTTTATAATGAACATGATTACATTCATTTCATTAATTTTATGCACATGATAACCAGAAAGATGATTAGAGCTTTGTACATTTAATTAGGCAAAAATGCAATATTTACGGGCAAATGTGTGTTTATCCTACACACTTTATGGCTACTCTTTATAAATGACGCGATATAAAAAAAGGGAATGTTTGATAGTGACGAGATGATCAAGACTTGATTTTTTGTCATTCCTGGGACATACATTGAGTCATCAGAATCAGGATCAATTTCCCATTCATCCTCATTCTGCCTACTTTCATCATTTTCATCTGATGTTTTTCTATAAAATGTCCTTGGGGCAATGTGCAATCCAAATTAAAAAGAAAAGGTAAAAATTTTGATCTTGTTTTTTTCCTTTCTTGAGGACACATTCATGCAATTTCCATAAAACCTTCTCCCGTCATAAATTGTTTGGTATGATGTGCATGCAAGAGTGATCCGTCTAAAACTCCACAATTAAGCCCGAAGCGAAATGATTTCAGTTGTTAAAAGAAAAAGATGATGAATGCAGAGGAGCGTGTTACCCATAAATAAATGAAACGGTTGCAATAAACCAAGGAAATTCCAAAGTGATTGACATGCATCTTAATATATGGGTGCATTGTTTGTGTGTCTGCTTATCATTTCTGCATTGGACAGTCATTAAACGGAACTGGAATGATTATGACGAGCTGTTTGCATTTTATTAGAGCGCCCAAGAGTACGGAAAAATTGTTGATTCCAGGTAAGTATGGGACTTGTGTGACTTGCGGCATTACTCCATTTTATCGTGAGTTGATGAGTCCGAATTTCGAGTTGAATGAATGAGTGGTGAATTTACGATGATAAATCATGCATTTATTCATGAGACGCGTTAAACGTTTAGTGCATTTAGTAAATTCCCAAGTGTAAGCTTTTTCTACGAAAATCTTCTTATGAGCTAAAGTTATATTGCTTCCACCTGCATTTTTTAGTAATATTATTAAAGCCCGGTCGGTATTGACAAACAATATGAATCAAGGCATTAGTATACACATAATTTTTGAAAGAAACAAAATTTGCTAAACGTTGACTTTTAAAGTATTACACTTGTTGTTCGGATTGTCACTTCCATACTTATTTAAAGGAAGGAATGAACTGATCACTTTAGTTGTTATATGCGACTTTTGATGACTTGATAGTCTGTGAGTCTAGGAATGAAGATAAAAAGCCCGTCATAAAATGCAATTTTTTCTAGCTAAATATACGCTACAAAAGATTTTCTTACTTTTGAATTATTTTTATGACAGTCATAGGCATACTTGCATTCATAGCATTTTCTTTTGTGAAGATAGATTCATAACAAGCGAGATAAGAATAAAAGCAGTTGATACTTGTATTATGAAGCAATTGTCGAGGGATAAGCCAATGTGTGAAACGTGTTGTTGTCGTATGCTTTTATTGATATTCTATTCCAGTAAAATGGAAAACTATTATTTAAAGATGTGTTTGTACTAGTAAAACGATATACATGCGATATAGTTATGATTGTGCCCTGCTTGTTAGATGAGAGAAACGTTGTGTACGTGCAGAGCACCCACCCATCATAGTTGACAGTATTTTCTAACAGAGTTTTTCTCACCTGCATCCAACGTCCAATTTTTTTCATTCTCCTGGTAGCTTTTAACCAGGTATTCATCCACACATAATAAATTCCATAATATTCTTTTAAAGAGCTGAAGAAAAAAAAACGTGAGTTTCGGTGACAAGTTTATGACGCTCCTCTTATGAAGTATACTTTAAATATTTTGTCCTTAAAAATGCGCAAGTTATATGATATATATGCCTTGTAAAACATATCCATAGATAAGCTTTTGCTTCCTTCTTCTTTTCCGTATCACAACCAGAGTCACCCTGATTTCCATTCATCTTTGCCGCAATTCAATAATTCAATGCAATTTAACGAAAAATATTCTTGTCAAAAAAAGCTAAACCTTGTGTGTTGAAGGATTACTAGAAATAGTGGAAATGTATACAGCTGGACAGCTTTAAAAACAAGTAAGCATATATTACAATATTAGGTATATATCAATATCTTTGGGGTATTATGCATAAGGACTATAAAGAACGGATATGAATAGAAACTGATATTGTCCCTGTTTATATGGCTTAAGATATTATTTATAGTATTATTTATTTATAATGATATAGTTGTAGGTATATATTGCCCTAATAGTATTGTGAGAAAGAGAAACGCTCTCTCTCATTTAAAGCCTCTGCGTTCACACCTGATAAATCTGTACAACTTATTGCATTGTTCTTACTTTTTCGGATCAGCTCATTATACAAAAACAACACCTTTTTTGGTGTGAACGTTTATGCAAACGAACATGTGTGCATTCCAAAAACAATCCGATACACGCTAGCTGCGCGTGAAGGGTCTTAAAAAAGCTTTGGCAAAGGCAAAAAGGGTACAACGGATTACCCACTTGTGCATATCACAATGCGGAATCCTTCTTGCTTGGGATGAGGAGCAAGCAGGAAATTTTCAGAAATCAGGGCTGATTGCCTTAACTGTCACGTACGCCATGTTCCTAAAATAAAACTGCAATATGCATGCTTCCCTAGGAAAATGATTAAAAAGTGGGACAAGGTATTTTTATCCAGGACGTTTCCAATCCTAAAGTAGTAGCGAGCAACTGGATTATACCAGTTTTCTAAAGGGAGCTCCCATCACCCCTTTAAAATGTTATGAGCGGTTACACAACAAGTTGGCGTGTTGTACAACAATAAGAATTAATTGGTTTTTTCTTAGTGACAATAATAAAAGAATTGCGGATAAATGATTTAATGATGCAGCGTTTTGGCCACTTTCCCCGTAATAAATAAATGACACGCAAAGTTGGCCTTGATAATAATATGATGTGTTATCGTCCATTGTCCCTTACTTTTAGTATTTGCTTTTACTCACGGGGAATTACCGGAGCGAACAAGAATAATAGCTTTGATTAGTCAGCCTTTGAATTTTTAATCAAGGGCAATAGGTTTAACAAACTATTGAACTTTTCTGTTTTGGCAATGTCTCGTCCAACAAATGCTCATGCGAAGCGGGCTTGAAATTACCTGGAATTAGTAGGAAGAAACAAGCAAACAGGAATCTCTGGTGACGGTTAAAGCTGGACAATGCGAATTCACCGAAATGCGTGTAATTGCTTGTTATTATGGTTTAACATGCGGACGATTACCTGTATGAAAAAAAGGGGAGAAGCCAGAATAAAACCCTTATTTCAATCATTCATATTAATTTGTATGGGTGTTTTTGCAAACGAACCTTACATGAAGAGCATAATATATAGTTTTGTGGTGGCAATGGCACGGGTGAAGGTTATGGTCAAAATAAAACCTCAGGTGATACGTTACGTAGGTAAGAAGAATCGATAAGTGGAAAACCCGGATTTGATAACATGTAACGCTTACAATCGTAGTTTAACGCTAATGTGCTTCCTTTTGTCCATACGCGGCTATAAATATCTTAACCCTTTTTGCATGAAGCGATTTGCACCCAAACCTAAAACAAAGCCAGTACAGTTAGATTCTATTAATAACAAAATAGGAATGAGCTAGTTAGCTCATTTGCCTTTTTCTTTCTCCGCGTGGCATGTTTTAGTAAAGTCTCACGTTTCCCCAATTTCCATATCCAAATAACCTAAAATGATGTAAAGGAATTTTTACTAAATACTTTTTTCAGACATATTTTTTAGCATTCATTTCTAAATGGCTTAAGATGTGACTTTTGCCACACATAATACGAATAAGGCAACTCGTTGGTATAATCAGAATCTTGTTTAAACCTGGCTCAAATTAAGAACACCTGCAGAAAGAATGTCGTTTTCTTGTAAACTTATGTACTTATCATGCGTCTTACACACGGTAGTATTGCCATAAATACTTAAGTCAACACGATCTCATTTACCAATACTCCTAATGAGATCAGACAGGTAAAGTGTAAGATAAAGTGTCAAAGCCAACACGCATGCTCAGATCACACTTGTTGCCGGTGTGAAATGTGATGGTTTCATCTTTCATTCATCTTTTTCTCCAGTCAGCATCTCAGCATCAGCATTGGCATTTCATTCTTACTCCCATTCCCCTCTCCCCTCATCTCAGGATAACATGTTACATGCATTCATACATTTCATTGCATACCAACCAGAGGGTCCTTTAATTTCAAAGGGATTTACAATGTAGTATGAATGTGTTTCCACGAAGTAAATACCATTTTATTCAATTCTTTTGTAAAAATGGTATGTGTGGAGCAAAAGCATCGAAATTTCCGCTTTGTTTGCTTATTATATGAAGGCATCTCCCTCTTTCTCACAGTCTTTCTTTTGGAAAAGCTAGTTATCTTGAATGTTTTTCTTCATTCTTCGAAGAATACGAATAAAAATATTAATAATAAATGCATATTATGTTTTAAAGAAGAAGAAACAGTGCATTGATCACTTTTATTACTACTACGACCGGATTATCGGCACACCAGTAAATAAAAGTGAGATATTGTACATGAAACGTTGTCAAAGATTTGAGAAGTGAGCATGACTCGCATGGCCATTGGAATTTTCGAGGATGAATGAAGGATGTATGGGATGATGGAGGGTAGAAAAAAGTGTGAAGTGAAAGACAGTTTGTCGCCTTGTTTGCAAAGATAAAAGATGTTTTTTGTTGCTATAAAAGAAATGTATCCTTGTCTGAATGCTATGTGGCAATTGATACTCAGCTACATTTTCATTGACTGCCTTTTGGGTTTTGAAAGGAAAGGAGTGTATTGCATTAGGATAACATTATGGCTAAGGTTAAACTGATAATTCTCACTTTTAAAAATGTCAACAAGAATATGCTTCACTTCCTCAGAAATCCTCTGTTTAACTCTCATTCTTTGTTGTACTTTATCCATTTGTACGTTTTTCTTAGTTCAGGCACAATAAATGTCAAATCAAAATGCATACGTGCTAAATGGCTCAAGTTCAGAAAAATTATGATATATTGCTTTGCAATTGCGAGATTATGTATGCTGTGTTCACCATTTGGTTGTGGAGAAAGGTGTTGGGATAAAATGGCTTATTATTGTCTGCTATGCAATGGAATGCACGTAAACACATCATATATTTGAGCTTCTTCTTTTTTACACTTTTCTCAATAGAAAAAATCGATTTTGTAAAGGTGTTTGAAGCATTTTCATTCAGTGGAAAAATACAGAGACGTTAGCTTGAATTTTAAAAAACTGTATTTCAGAGCGGACTGCATAGAGCTACCAGAATGGGAAATGCACCATTGACGTATCCTCATTCAGCAAAAGACTTGAAGTCTTACAAAGCATAAAATGTGTGTATTTAGAGTGCCCGTTCGTCTCAGAACAAGTGGACAAGGGAAAATATAGAATCGTTACAATAAACTCTAATTTAAAATCGTGTACTCATGTAATGTACGTACACATGTATTGCTTGTATTTACAGATTGGTCGCTATATGCATTACAAGCTTTGCTGTTAGCCACCCAAACCGTCAACTTTACCTGCTCCACCTAAACTCTCTTTGTTTGCAACACTTGCCTATTCCTCGCCAGATTTAAACTACTAAATTCCTTAATAACACAATATATTCTGCTTTTTCATCCAAGCGTAAAAGGGTAAACTTTGGCTCTGGGGACTTTTTGGCTTTTGTGTTTCCTGTAAGGGGCATAAGGAGTAGAGAGGGAGAACAAAATTGTTCTTTTAGCTTGTCTCTTTCTGAAGGTGTTACAAGTTGACGATGGGAGGTCTCCCCTGTATTCTAGCTTTTACAGGTTGCGGAAAATATCAAACGTGGTCAAAAGACAACCTGAAGTTAATATTAAGGAAACATAGGTACATATATTATGTTACACGTCTTACTATTACAGGTATTCATTCCAAATGACAACATAACATCCATATTTATAAAATCATTCTAATTCATCCACACTACTACAAACAGTTTTTCAGTTCTTCTTCAACGGAACGCTGCATT
>JAHZNG010001102.1:0-11075 GCA_027744375.1 Orchesellides sinensis
AAACAAATGGTTATAATTTGTGTGATACAAAAGTTAATTCTAATCCATGTTGAAAATCAGCAAGGAAGAAGAGCAATCAAATTAAAATGTAGAGATTGAATTTTTTCAATGCTCAAGGCTACGCACAATAAATTTAGCATTTAATTACACTACGTCTTTTATACGTCCACCTCAAGACTTTTCATTAGTAAAAGCTACACGCTAAATTCAGCAGTTCCTGACCGGAATTTCAATTACATTTTAAACCACAGCATATATAATTTTACAGAATGCAGAAATCCGATTTCCGGTAGGAATTCTTTTCACCGTGAATTACGTCGTGATTTGATGACAACGTTCCGATATACCTCCTAAAATTTCCACTTGCCATTCTGAAAATAACCATTTAAACTTCCAAAATGACTATTATTTCGGGCAACTTACTGCAATTTGCTGAGATACCACCTGAGCATGCCCATACAATCCTAAAACTTTTTAGTCTAGCTTTTTCATCAAAATCTCCATTAGTGCTTCTGTAATTCTTGGTGAGAATCAGAGAAAAAGTTTAATAGCATAACTACAATAATAATGCTACTACTGCTCCTCCTGAGATAAGCTCTTAATCTTTTAATCTGTAATGATCATACCATTAAAAACTCGTATTATTAATTTTATCATTATTACATTTTTGAAAAAATATTCTTATCGTAAAATAAGGAACAGGTGAGGTCGATCGAAGTAGCAGTAGTAATGTTTTCACCGCCAATAATATCCTTCTGCCTGGTAAGGCGTTAGAAAAAAAATTGAGTCTTTGCTTCCACTGCTTTTTCTATACATAGTTATATTCTATTAATTTATAACAGTTGTCCTATTTATTATTAACCAGTCATTTTGACTTTAATTGGGATCTTATAAATTATTGTGCGAATGTTGCAGTCTCCGTGTCTCATATACTCCCATACTTCATCATTCCGGGCTATTTAGCAGTCTGGTTATGGGGAATGAACTAAGTAATGACAATGCATGAGATTTTTAAACGCTCTGAAAAGAACATTGACTTTCTTACGCCATACCTACATAATGCACATTACGCTTTTATACAAAATAGGTAGTGTTAATCAAATGCTTATGAAGCTATCGGAGTAACCCATTCATACTACATTGACTCATGCACAAATCTTCTAGACCGTCACCTAAGTTGTTGTTGGGAAAATGTGCATAATTGAAACTGTCTTTAGAAAAACTGTAAAAGATCCATAACAATAAATCAAAACCTTCCTGAGTGGCCAAGTGGCCACAGGGGCTTCAAATCATATTTTAGAGGATGAAACTTTTTCTTAAAATGTATTACATAAATCCATCCGCTATATGCACACATGGCTTAATCAACCATCAGATCTTAAACTGGTGTGCTTCCTTGCCTTCCTTTTTGTACAAGCTCAAAAATGTTTCGCTTGCTTCTCTTTAGTTTCTCCCGTTTTAAATTCACTTACCTTCTTCCACCTTATCAATATTTGAGAAGAAAACATCGGAAAAACATTTTATTGCTTATATTTTTCCTACGTAGCAAAAAGCAACTTTTGTAAATCCATGATTTACTGACTTCTCTTTATCCTGTACCTCCAACTCCAACAACTTACGATTGCTACCAACACACTAAGCTCTGGTATTTGTTTCTTTTAAGACATCATACATAACAAGTAACATAATCAGCATATTCTCTTAAGCATAACATGTGAATGTGCATATGAATTTGGCTCTCTGTTTGAGTGTTGTTGAAATGCTTGAGAACTAACAGAAAATGCTCATCTATGTAAGTCAGCTTCCAGAAGAAAAAAATGCTTCGAGATGTAACAGGACACGGTTGAACATGCTAGGGAAAGCTTTACCTTGGTTTAAATATTAAAAAGTTATCAATAGAAGAGATGACTTTAATCTAACAGACAATCCACAACAATATGAACAGCTACATGTTACATTAATGTACAAGATGAGGAAAACTAAGATACATGTAATTATGCTTATCTACGTGTGTAAGTTTGTTTTTGTATGATAATAATATGACAGGCAAATGACAACTCGGATATTTAGAGTAAATGCGGATACCATTAATGGCAATGACAAAGGAACATGCAAATAAAGTCACTTGGGATATTAAAGCTAGTACTTCAAAGTATATCTTAACGGTATGATGAGGCAATTTTTAATTTTTTACCGTATCTCTAATTGAGTTGCTCATCGTAATTGAATTTAGAAAATAATAATTAAATAAAGGATACCTGCTACTGATTATAGTGACATGACGTTTGCAGCTAATTGCCCTACTTGAGCTGTGGTGGTGACATCGTCATTTAGTTAAGAGTATTTGAGATATTTTGAAAACACTGTAGGTTTTAGCTGGCTCTAATCCGTATTATTTTTTCAAGAGAGTATTTCCCATGGTATGGTGATGTGCTCTACTGNATTTTGAAAACACTGTAGGTTTTAGCTGGCTCTAATCCGTATTATTTTTTCAAGAGAGTATTTCCCATGGTATGGTGATGTGCTCTACTGATTTCAGAATTTTTTAAAGAAGGATAAAGATTAGATTTGTGTAAACGAGAGAGAATTAAAGAAGAGACGATAAAAGGTGTACGTATGTATATGCATATGAGGATTCAAGTATTTAGTGCAGAAGGTGGTATATACATATTATATCGCAAGAAAGTTAAATTAGCAAAAAAGAGATTTAGATTATACCCTAATTTACTACTGCTTGCACACTTAATTTCCAAGACTGATAGAACGCACATGCATTGGAGTGCAGACATGTGCTTTATTACACGTACTTGCTTGTAAGCGTGCAATGGGTAATATAATATACAGTTTTTCATAATAAGTTAATCGTTAACTAGATTACATCCGAAAAATGTAACAAACTTCTTTTTGATAAACCCAATCACAATCTTTGCAGAAGCCAATTCACAACTCATCAAACTTGTATACTGTAGAATTTAGCTGATAAATTACGTTTTAACTAATCTTCATACACCCCGTGTGACTCGCTCTTTTTCGGCATCTGATGGCAAAAGTATGACTTTTATTTTATAGTGTAATATTGTGTGTTTAGCTAATCTCGCTTCCACAAGGCCTTACTTTTGTGCACGTACAATATTTCATTTGTACATAAATATGAATTTGAAAGATGATAAGTTAAATAATAAAACATAATGTATCAGATTTAGTTTATGCGATGTATGATAGTGATTTTAAGTAAAGTTATAAGCAACATGTTACAGCCGTAGACTTACCAACGAGTACGAATGCCAAGGAGGCAATTATAGCTGATATGTATAGTATTTATGCATATGTTTTTGCTTTCGTTGATTTTTTGTAAAGAATATCCTAAAGAAGAAAATAAAACAGAATTGATTAAACAAGGCTAAAATGTTAATAACGTGTCATAAAATAGAAGGTTTTTACTTTTAGAAGAAACTGTATTGCCAAAAAAACAGACTTTCTACCTTGGGTGTGGTCACAGTCCTTATAGCATCCTTTGGAGTGTAAAATGTGCATTTTGGCTTATGATGGTATCTATTAACGAAAATGCACATGTAGTGTCTGATGCAGTTCATAACTTTATGATAAATGAACATTATTACCTGATATCCTTCTTATAATAGAATTTTCAAGATTTTACATCTGATTGACAATTATTATTATTATGTAACAATTTTAATATCTTAACGACAGATTGAACGTTTTATCAATGTACAATATGCATTGATAATAGATACAACATTGATGCAGTTAATTGTTCAACGTAATGAAATTGTTCGGGCTAAAGCTGTTCAATCAAAATAAGCATTTGTTTGGATTAGAGTTTTCTTCCTTCTTGGCACAAAACTGTCTACAGGTATTGATCCTTTGGGTTTGGCATATCATTATCGAGATCAGAATAACAAGATTGATGCATAAAATAATTTGAAGGTTTCGTAAACGGATTTAATTAAATATTTAACACTACACAAAAAATTTAGCTTTGTTGGGATTAGCAGAAATAAAGCAGAATTTTTATACTTGCTTGAATTAACCTTGCAAAATTTACAGGGGAAAAATATATAAAACAATTAGCAATCATAGTTTATGATAGTTGTATTGCACAAATATTGCAAAAATAAACCATATAATACAGTATTCACTGGGCTTACTCAGCAGGCATTTAAATTTAGTAGAAATACAGAGCGTCAACAATTCAAAGCATTAAGAAAACAACTGCCCTATATGCCAGTCAATTCCAGCGCACACGTACACAAATTACATATGTTAGGTGAACACGGTGTATGCGCACAGCCTCATCCACTTCCTGTCAAAACTTGTCAGTCGAATAAGGTATTAAAATTATTACAAGGGGCAAAATAACCTCATTACTCGGACACTAAGAAAAGTACATTTAAATACTTGTTTTTTCTTTACCACATCAAAGCAACATTTAATCTCCTGTCAAGAAAAGTCATTCATTCTCGGTTGGCTGGCTTCCTTCGTTCTGTGTTTTACGCTGAAGCTTCATTCAGCCGATTTTATTAACTCCTATTTGACATTAATACTTTCAAGAAGATTTCTTTATACAACATCAGTAGCAAGCTACTGCGTAAAGAGGTAGGTTTTTATTTAGTATGCTGATTCATTTAATGCCAGCAAGTACAAGAGATGAATGAATTTATCGTGGGAACTTTGGTGTCCACTTAACCATGGGAGTTGCATGAATTAGCGAAATGTGCAAATCTGACAGGTATTTTAAGCAAAGACTTGCAATGAACATCAGTCAGAAATGCAATAATGAAGCCACTCATTATTCAGCATAAATTCTTGGCAGTAAGAGTTTTAAAACAAGCATACATTCATGACGTGGGAAATGTCTGTAAAATGAAAAATAAATAGCTTTCAATTAGATAGACGGTTATACATTCTACTTCATACTATACCAACCAAAGTACAATCAATTTTACCCACAATATTTGGACTTCAACTGTACGCGATCCATCGATCACAATCTCATGCTGATTTTAATGGGGAGGGAGGTGAAATACATGACAATAAAAGAGACAAACATGAAAGAAATGTTTTTAGGAGCATGTCGGTGATGAAGGGCGAAAGCCAAAGTGTGCATAATAATAACGTTATAATTACGGATAATTTAGCTTGAAAAGTATTTTGTACTTTATTTGCAAAAAACCGTGACTTCCACATTTTTTACATGACTGCACATATTTTTTTACATAAATATTGTTAATTTATTCACATCACATCCTTTGCATTTCCCCGTTGATTTAATTTTTGTACGTGTTGTTTGTTTGTGTGCAATGAACATTAATTTTAAGTGTAATACATTTCAATACGTGCATTAATCAAGTGCTAATTATTGACGCTTTAACAAATGTTTATTTCACACTTACGTTAATTATCTTCTTCTTAAAATGTATTTATTGTTATTACATTACTTTCTATATGATTTACATATGTGTAGAAAAATATTTACAAGAGATTTGTTTTGGCACTTTTGGAACAGTGGGCCATAATGTAGACATCGCTTCTGCAAATGAAAAGGATGTCTACTGGCACCGTAATAAAACTTTAAAAATTAAATTTAAAAAAACTGAATGTTCTATGTACATTTAATAAATGCTTGTTGGTACGTAAGTGAACTTTGCTTGAGGCAAAGAACTACAGGGAAGGTATTAAATAGTTAACTGACTAAAACGTTTGTAAATTACTCCGTCATCGTATTTAAAATGAATTATCATTAAAATATTACTATCATATTAAATACTACTACTAACTTCTCCTATTCGGATAGTTCACCGGATTCGGTTTGTCAGTTTGTCCTATTTCTAAAATTCATTATGCATAAGAAGTTTTATCTAAACTGATGTAAAGTTACCTCTATCTTTCATTCATTTCAACAATTCGATCTAACCCTTATCTTCAAAATTAAAACTAATCAATTAATGTTATGTTGCCTCACCCTAGTTAACAAAGAAAGCACTACAGCTTCATTTGCGTAGAACAGTAGTCCCTCATCTCTGCTCTGATCCGAAACGTGAGAAAGAAAGAACGACAGCTGCAGAATATTGGGCTTGATTTCACCATTAGAACCAAGCCCAAACATAATATTTTGATGGAACAACTTGATAATGAAGTGTTTAGCATATTGGAATAAGTTATGTGTTTTGTGCCCTATAGGGGTGATTCAAAAACAACATATCCTGATTACAGAATTGGTGTTTTCATAAACTATAGACTTATGTTAAGTATTACATAAAACCACTAGGATAAATTACGATAGTCCTAAAAAACTTAGCTGCTCTAGTCTCATCTCGTCTCGTCATGTTGATTTTTTAGTCATGTTGGCTCTGATGCAAATGCTCTGATATTTGACCAGGTACAGATATTAAGTCAGCATGGTCATGAATCCGATTCACAAATCCGACAGCATCTTGTTCATCTGTTAATCGTAATGGACTAGGATTCCCATGTCCATGGCTGTCCAATCTAACCATGCTATAGGAAAGACAGAAACGTTTCAATCACATGAAGGTATGTCATGAATAATGAGATAGTAATTACTCAACGAGAAAGCATGTCTTGTATAGTATTTCATGGAAGCTGTCACCATTAAGCAATCAATCACTTTATCAGACAGGAAAGCTACTATCATGCATTCTTCTGCCATTTCGAAGGAGAGTAGTTTTTAAGCAATGAGTTGATAAATGAACAAGGCGTAGTAATTCCCAGTGGGATGATTTCAGCCATTTTATTCAATTTGCTTACCTGCCTTGTCTAAGGGCACCTGTGGAGTCACCCTGTTGGTGTAAATGATGATGATGGTGAGCTCCTCCGTGATGGTGTACAGGTTGAGAGCCATAGTACTGAGCAGGTGAAAGACTTGGAAGGGCTTGTCCCAAAATTGCCCCAGGATTCCGAAGTGAATCTACAAAGCCCGCTACTGCTGCAGCCCCTTGTAAATTACGTGCTTGTGTATTGGCATTTAGTGACCCTGTCAGTTTAATTCCTGCAATGTAGTGTGCGTAAATTTATATACATGTACATACTATATACAATGTAAGATGGTATTTCAGAAGATGAAGATTTTAGGGATGAAAATCAAACTTTACATGTTACGTTAATATGGCTACATACTTTGTGATGGGCTCAGGTATTTGCTAGCCTTCTCACTGACCATAGCTGCCTGATGATGCTGAAGAGGGGAAAGTGCAGCAGGGCTTTTTGGCTTCCGCTTTCGTGTTTGGATTCCTTCCTTTTTCATCGTTTTGGGACGTGGCACCTACATTAAAGAAGGAATTTTATAAAACATTCTTGTTAAAAGCCCTTAAAAAGTGCAGCAGGGCTCTTTGGCTTCCGCTTTCGTGTTTGGATTCCTTCCTTTTTCATCGTTTTGGGACGTGGCACCTACATTAAAGAAGGAATTTTATAAAACATTCTTGTTAAAACAAGTTAACATACTCGTGCTGCAACGTTTTTTAGTGGAAAAACCTCGCGTTATATTTTATACCATCTGGGCAAACTCAAAAAATGTATCATGCAAGAAACAATATTAAATGGAAAACCCGTAAAACAAAATGAGTTGTAGCATCAGGGGAAAAAGCCAGTAAGCACGAGGAGAAAAATTGAGAAAAGATAAGGTGATGCTCCACTACAAATGGACATTAATGGAAGTATACAAAAAAACTAGCTAAAAGTGCGGATTTAGAGAAGACCAAATAGAGTATGGCTCACATTCGTAAATGCGCTACGTTGGTTTTACCAAAAACATTATTATTACTTAATCCTGTTCTTTCCTGCATTATTCACATAACAGTATACAAGGCAAAGGAATGAGACGGCGATGAAGTATATTTTTACTTTGTGACTGACTCTTACAGCAGTTGAGAAGATATGGTTCTGTTTGGGCCGACCAAAGTGGGAAAAGAGTGAGTGTGTGTGAGTGAGTGCATTGCATCGTTAAGATAAGGGTTAAAAGTGTGTATTAAAACAAAGTAAAAATAATATGCTCACATCAGATCACACGTAGAGTTCACAAAATATGTAAAAGGGATGATTTTTTGCGTCTTTGTTATACGACAGAGAGTAAGGGAGGAATTTGCTTTAAGTACAATTAAAATACAATACTAGGCATGTCAGCGAACTAACATAATTAAACTTTGGTCAAGGATATTACGCATGCTTTCTTTTCTAAAGGTAAAAGGCTTAGAAACTTTCTATTATGGATTAACGGCTAATTTAAAAGCTTAAAAGCAAGAGACCAAAACATGTCATGCCATCGAGAAGAAACCCTTAAGATTACAAATAGAAAGGCAAACCAACTAGGCTTTCCTTGAGGAGTACACTTACCCCATGAAGTTTAAAGTAGAGTCCACATGCGTTGCACACAGGATCACCTTGATTATTTCGCCGCCAAAGTGTAGTTGTACTAAAATGGTCAAAGATCACCAACACGTTATGTTTAAAACTTTAAATGGTGGATGATAATAAAATATGTAAGGCATTTTAATACCTGGTTTGACAGTTGGAGCAAGTCATCCCTTGTCGTCCTCCTTTGTTTCCCTGCAAAAAATAAAACGCTCATTAAATTTTCTGACACATCAAGATTTGTAAATAAAGTTTCTTTGTGAAATTAAACGGTAACAATACGTTTCCTCTTTAAAGCCACTTTGAACCTTTTTTTATCAAACTAATATATTTCAAAAAATATATTCAACCCAATTAAAAATTCTTATTTGCGGTATGTCTATAATAATATTCCATATTGATATTGCGACTTGTTTGATCAAAATGATTATTCTCATTACATTTTTCTTTTACAAATAAGCAGGAAAGGGAAGTAGTAAAATTGCCAATTAATTTCCACAATATTTTTCATCTTAATTAATGCAATTTCCATAAAATTCGTGTGCTAATCTAATTTATGAACGTATGCAAAATGGTCGTGGAGTAAAGTATCCCGCGGAGTCAGCAAAAATATAGATAATAGGATCATAATATGCATTTAATGCAAAAATGAATGTAAAGAGTGCATATTAATTATAACGAGTTCATTATCCCAATTTAAAGTTCAGAGAGATACAATAAATAATGAGATTCACAGTAACGCTCCATGATAATCGCTGTTCAACTTACCGAGGCAGAGACCCGTTTCTGTTGATTCCGGTTCCCTTTTGTGCCTTTGTTTGCCAATAAAACCACAGAAAACCATAAGGCATTGGTATTATTAGGGCAATCAGAATCAAAAACAGTTTTTTTTGTCTAATTGTTTTTGTTTTGAAAGACACCAGAGGGATTTTATTCAGAAAAAGGGATGCGATTGTTTCGTATAAAAGTATTCTTATATTTGTAGTACCACAATTTACGCACTCTTTCGGATCCAAACCGTAGTATGCTCCTAAATGATCCTCAGTCCATTGTCCAGGACCTTGACCTTGTACACCAAGTTGAGCCCCGTGATGCCCATAAGAATCAGCTAAAGCCCCATATGGTCCGTATGGCGAGGTTGCTGAGATCATTTCCGGTGTCATTGCTTGAAGTTCAGCAATGGATATTCCTTGAGTACCGTGATGATGTGCGACAGCTGGCGGCGAGGCATTTCCATATTGGTGCTGCTCGGAATTGTGGTGGCCCCATGCCTAATTTTTTTTATAGATAACTTATGAACAATGCTAATTTGCATGAGCATAATATGAGCTTACAATGTACATACGATAAGCATGAACTCACTATCTTAATACTGAAAGATAGCATCATCAAAAGAAGTTGTCGAATGTTATTTTTTGCAAGCCTATTTCTATATTTGATTAAACATCAACACCCACATTGTCTTCATCAGTGCAAACACAATTTATGGCTAATGTGTACAAAGGCATATCCTCTCCCAGTCGTCTTCAAATGTCATAAGATAATCGCAAGTGCTACAATTTTATGACTTATTTAAATGTTTCCGAAACCCATAAAACAATGAAATTATCTGGAAAACTGCATGGAAATCCGTTTGGGTACAAATTGCAAAGTAATTGCATTCTCGCATTTTATAAATAACTATATCTTTTGCTAGCTTTACTTGCGCCTATGCACATGTGTAGAGTTTATGTATCTACAGCGAGTATTATTAATTTAATGTGCTTTTTCGTGGACTCCGCAAGACTCCACAAGTTTTCCATTTAAAAAAGGTTCAAATCTACCTAAGCGTCATTTACAGCCACTGAGTTCTGCAAGCAAACCAAACTTCGGAAGAAGCAGACCGGATAAGTCCCGTTTTCACAGTTCAAACGTTCTCACAGATAAGCTCGGAGTGATAAGACTTTACCAACCTTCAGAAAAGAATAGGATGGGGACATAACATTACATACTACCCAAAGTAAACGTTACGACCGGCAGTGGCAGTGCTCCCATATAAATTTTATGTATACATGGATTCAACTCACATTATGCGTCTTCGTCTTTCACCTTAATCACATCACAGGATATTTTATTTTTGCCAAGTTCACGCCAAATATATCTCAGCAAAAATATGTTATTATACCTCCTTTAGCATTCAAACCTTATCGGTCATACTTACTTCTTATCGTAACTCCTATTAAGATAACCACTTTGTTTTTTCCCACTCCAGTTTTTGCAAAGGAATGAGACTGCCTTGTACACAAAACTGTATGCGTGTAAACTATTAGCGTGTACCATATATATTATTGTTCATATGTTTATTTGCGAAAGTGTACTAGCATATTATCCTCGGTGTAAGTCGTAAGTATTTTATATAGTAATGTAATGTAATTCCAATTCCTCATTCCCCGTTCCCATGCTGTACATCACATTTTTTCGCAGTAGTGTTATAGTATTATACACATTACTTGTAAAAAATCAGAAAGGCAAACTTCCCAAGACTTTTAAATTAGGAAACAAGAAAAAGATTAGACAAACTCGCAAATGCCGTTAGAATGAATATAAACATTAATTAATGTTTGCTGATTTCAAAAGTAATTAAAATTATATGTGACACTCCTTCATACATCTTTAGCCAATCTCAAAAATAAAAATGTTTTTAATGA
>JAHZNG010001103.1:0-12190 GCA_027744375.1 Orchesellides sinensis
ATGGGTTCTTATGGTGAATACTCTCATACAAATATTCAGCTAAAAATGACAGGACCATTTACTTAGTAGTTGACAGAGACTATACCAATAAATTTTTTCTTAAACTATCAACACTTATTAGAGTTGACTTGGCACTTGGCACCAACTACAATGAGTTTATAAAAGGATGTTAGTTTTATAGGGCGCGTTCATGACGACGCGTAAATCGGCCAAAACAGCCAAAAAAATTTAACTCGATATAAGCTCATATGAGGTTTTGGCGAGTTTGGCCGATTTTACGCGTCGTCATGAGCGCGCCCATCTATATATCTATAATTCATATTTTTATATTGTTTGCCATTGATCCATGGTATTTTGGGCAAGATTAAACCATAGCAATGGCAAATGGCAATTATGGCTCCTCCAACTAGTGTTCAATAAGTTACTTCTCATTTGATTTGAAATTCACCTGAATCATTTTTGAAACAGTGTTAGCACAAAATAGCATTAATTTGCGGAATAATGAAACAACTTACTCGGTTATGTCTCTAAACAGTCTAGAATCCAATATCTTCGTGTTTCATCTAAGAAATCCTGAAATATCGTAACTTTATCACCTATCATGCTATTGTTACTCTAAAGATAAAGTAAGGAACAATTATTGAGTAGCTCGACTTTCTTCATACCAATCAGATATCTGACTTTAGTATAAATACAACTCAGACAATGCGTCTCAATTTAATTTTCTAGTTAAGTAATTTCTAGTGTAAATGTACCATAGACCACATCTCAGCTCTTTCAAGAGTACAATCCAATTTACTTGTATGCCAGTCGTTAACGTAGCCGAGTTCAATAATTCCGTTTGGACCAGAGTGCTATTGAGCAAATTAGTTACATTCCAGTGGAACAATAAAATAGTAATAAGAAAAATGAAACAAGTGACTTGTTGCAACTCAAATGAATACGCCAAGATCCTCTCCTGTTCAGCTCGACTTTTTCCTCCTGAGCCAATTAACGAAATTGCTTTGTAATCACTGCCTTACCTTACTTTGCTCATACCTTTTCTATTAAATTGTATACATATAAAAAAAACGGACTTTTTTTTTGTTAAATTGGACAATACAACTTTCAACTTTCCTTTGCCATACTTTTTCACTAACTCTGTTAGATTAGTAGGAAGCAACTGCGCATTTGGGTATGATTACCGCTGAAAATGGAAAAAAAACTTTTTGCGAACAATATAGAAAATAAAAGTTACGCTTTGATAAATCGAACCATTAACATTAACTACCCTTCACTGTTTGCATTATTGAAGAGAAAACAATTGGTTTTTTTTGCAAATAATTATTTGATTTCAAATTAAACAAATTAACATTATTGCATATCCGAATAACCATCCTGTCTTCACATTGCTACATCGAAAACTTCTTCTTTTGCTACTTTTCTTTCTAAACTTACGACCAATAAATGGGCCCTACATTTTGGAATATTATGTTATGTTCAGGAAGTATATATTTTATCTTATCACAGCCAGATAGCCTTTCCCTAAATAATGCTTAAACTTGACTAAAATTCTTGAGTACATCAATCATCATGTTCAAGCTTCTTTTTCTCATTTCCAGCTTCTTCAAATACAATTGGTATAATTAAAAAGATCGTTTAAACAAGTGGTTGACTGAATTTAGGAACCCCACAAATTCTCTGGACTAGAAAAAAACAGATAAGTTGTGCTTGCAAATGCATGCATGCAGATATAAATTAGAATGCTTCCCTCCAACCTTTAACGTGCTCTCTTAGTTCTGCAAGAATCTTCTCAGTTTGTGCATGTGTGTATGTATAACATTTAAGCATCCATCCACAAATACATTAGATACATTAGAATGAGAGTTTTTAACCCGTGCTGTAATCTCAATATGTTGTGGGAAATGATAAAATGAGGGAATTTAATGCTACCTATGCGCTATCAGAAATGAGGTTGTCTGTCATGGAATCCTCAATTTACACCAAACTTACTCCACTTCCACTCCAATTTCTTGTAAATGTAATGTGCAGAGAATTATTAGTGAGCGACTGGGGGATGTGCATTTCTTCACAGAAGAAAAAGAAGTAGTTTCCAGTGGAAAGATGATACATAAGACGCCTGGGACTATGGATTGTGTAAAGTAAATGGAAAGTAGGAGAAAGACGAGAAAGATGGGATTTGAAAAGCGGAACAGATGTTGGTAAACTCCATACTTTTTCTCATGCCTCCTACGTTATTGCGCAGTAAAAGTATGCGAAGGCAGTAGATGATGATGACATAAGTGTAAGTATGCATGCATGTATGTACATACACTTTTCCTAAAGGTACACAGATTCATCAAGACAGAGTATTCCTTTGAAGAAAAATCCCCCACTTCCATTATGTACGATTTATTGAAGAGGAGTCGTGCAGACAGCGAGCGTTTTTCCTTTTTGTGAGAGTTTGGCATGATAAAATGCTATGTAAGTAGGTACATACTTTATTCACAATTCTCAAATTCAAAAGAAGTAACGTATTCAAGCTTTTCCCCATTTGAACTCGTTTGCACGGTAGTTCACTCTTTTATTCATGCCTTTTAATCCCAAATAAAGTAAACCATCATTGTTTGTTCACTTTTCCCACACTCTGGAGAATCAGGCTGAGAAAGTCTCACTCAACTTTATTCCACTCACTCCTCCTGGTAAACAGCTTGTGTGACATTAGAAAAACATTGTATTGTGCTACTATAAACTTTTGTAACTTTCAAGTTGAATAAAACCGTATGGCAATTTGACATTTCCCCCATTTTCTCAATTTTTGGTGAATGTGCCATTCTGGAAAGAAGAAAGTTTGCAAAAATCCGAGATTAAAATAACACGGATGTAAATCTGTAAAATATAGTAAAGACAAGTGGTAGGCATGCATATTATGTACTTTAAATGAGCACATGTATGATGACATGCATGAGCTGTTTCCGCTTTTCTATCTCTAATAGCATATATATTTAATATTTAAGCTTAGCCCCTTTATATGTATGCCAAACTGGCGTACTCTTAAGCAATGGATTTTGAATCCTAAAGCATTGTGAGCATGTACACATTCACCAATGAAAAGCAAACACGTGAAAGAAAAAAGGTATAGCTGTGCTCAGAGAGCAAGAAATGAATTCATGACTGCGTGAAAGCCATCTGTCTCCACAGAAAATTGCCATGGCAATGGAATGAAGATGAACATGGTGACAGCCTACAAAACATGTGAATATCTCCGTATGTACCTACGTTTAACCCTTTCTAAGTTTGAATAGAATAGACATGAATACCTTGAACAAGTAGTACTGTGGCGTACTGGAAAATTGGAACTGTAATGTAAACAAAGTGCGGCGAAAACTGTTATTACGCCAACGACTTTTTAGAAGATTATGTTTTTTGTCGAATTTCCTTGGTAGGTATATACTTCCGTGTTACACCTACAACCTACATATGAAAAGGGCCAGCTTATTACATAATATTCCTATTGAACAAAATGGGCGGGTAGTAGGATCATCATTTTGATGATGACATTCCAGACAAATATACTTCACTTTGTGTGTTTAACCATATATGTGAACTTATATTGAACAGATTCAAGCTGGTATATGCTTTCAAAGAGAATATTGTTCAATACTTAGAGAAAAGCATAAAGAAAGTTAACAATATCCTGGCAAAAATGCCATTTCAGCTGACAACACCTCTACATTCGGCATTCTTTCGACAATTGCAAGAAAATAGGCTCTGCTTAGCTGTGCACAATTCACCAGTCAATACATAAAAAATAAGCAGCCAAAAAACACACAGACTAACAAGCAATATGTCGGTGAAACTACAAAAAATGATGATAATGTAGGAGGTATATAAGGCAAAACCTCCATACCATAACGACCGTAAGATGGGAACATTATCATCATGTTTTTGATGTCTTTATACAA
This sequence comes from Orchesellides sinensis, assembly GCA_027744375.1. Classification (NCBI taxonomy): domain Eukaryota; kingdom Metazoa; phylum Arthropoda; class Collembola; order Entomobryomorpha; family Orchesellidae; genus Orchesellides; species Orchesellides sinensis. The sequence goes on from JAHZNG010001103.1 coordinate 3,945, forward strand.
GTTATATTATATGGATCCTATTCTTAAGATCAGCAGAGGAAATGGTAATACTCTGGTATAAATGCCAGATTCTTTGTTAATGTCTCGCATCACATCACCATCATCCTTTGACATGATGGCAATGGATGGATGAAGAGACACAGCAAACTTGAGCAAACCATACAAATTCTTATTCATGCTGGTTTTATTTTCAAGCATTACTTTCTCCATCATTTTATATGTGGAACGACATGTCAAACCATTGGTTGTATCGTGAAGTACATATACAGTACATATACCATTGTCTGAACCTGAAGCCTTTTGTGACTGTCACTATATGCAAATTTTTTGAATAGGTTTCTACATATGTAAATCGCACAAGTTAGTTATAGCTTTAATCGGAGAAGGAAGTTTGGATTTAATATAAGTTTAAGGAATTGTGTAACATTGCATCAATAGGGTTATAGTATAAAGAAATTGTTCCTTTGATATTATATTTGATTTTACTTCGTTTTCAGTATGTTTTCTATAACTAAAGTCAAATACATCGTTATACTAGGCTGTTCTGCGAATGAGATTTTGAAAAAGATCAACTTAATATATGAGTGCCGTGTTGAAAACATTTTTTTGTAGGTGTTGTTTGTCAAATTTTACTTCAATTCTAAATAATTTCTTTACAATCTTTAGGTATCATAATCAGGGACGTACTCAAAAGTAAGTTTTCGTTTTAGAATAGCACAGGTACGTTCTTTTTCTGAGTACTGCACGAGCACACCCCTTTGAGTTAGTTTAGTCATGGCGAATGGACGGAAATGTTGTGAGCAGCACTCATGTTGGTGAATAAAATGGAAGATAATTCTGAGAAATTGTTAGAAACATTTAGATATTCTGTTTGGCATGGGGTTTATTGCTACGTTTTCCCCTTCTCAACAGCCTTGTTCCATGTTCTAAGAAAACTCGACTCGTCAGCTAAATCATATTATGTCTACAGGTTCATTCTTGTGTAGTACTCGCTTGATCAAAGTTCAAAAGAGACAGTTTGCTAGCAATTTCATTGGAGCTCCTAAGAGTACTGGTAATCTTGCCTAAGCAAAAGAGCCAGGCATTTAAACCGAGTCGTTGTCTCCTTAAGCACGTATCCTTGTAAACTGGCGTTCCTCCCTCCGTGTACATGCATACTTTGTTTTGTAGGTGAAACACCAGGTTTCGAAGGATAAAAACTTAAACTTTAGGAGCACCCCGTAAGAACGGACAAGATCTCTTGAATGTACTCAAAGAAAGATGGCTCATTTTCTTTTTTTTTGTAAAGTAACTGGCGCTAATTACCTTGCCCTGCTCCTATCGTCATCCATCACCACTACAATCATATTATAGTATTACAATTACAACGATTGTGTTCCTAGAGAAACCTACAACCATTTCGCTAAAATCGGTGACAAATAAATTTAATACTCAAAACGCAAGCATTTAATGGCAAAAGATCGTACGTAACTCTTTGTGGCCGAGTTAAGGTAAATGGTCACGTTACTGATTATAATCGCCATTTAAAAATAATTCATTTAACAGAAGCAAAGGGAAAATTTTGATAAGAACACGATTTAAGTACTTATCAACAAAACATTTCCGAGGCATTTGGAAACGAAATTTTTGTTTATAACAGCTACCTTAAATTTACCAATACTATCCGGAAGTTGGGGTTACGCAAGGCCTCTGTTCTAAACCGATCAAAAAATTGAATACATGGTTTATTAAAAACTAACTGGGAGCATTTTAAGCTATTTGTAAGGAATTTTCATGAAGTCTGTCACGAGCTAATATCATTTTAGTTTAGTGTTCCAATTCAATGTAAAGTATACGTAAAATTTTGTTTTTGTGGCTTCTGACTTTCTGACCGTATGAATTTTTTGAATATCTAACGTAAAAATCAATACATCTTTGTGTTTATAAAGAGATGAGGAACGTTTCATGTATTCAGTTTTTAGATACATGCAATATATTTGGAGAAAACGATCCAAGATTTCCGAAATATTAGAAAACTGCCAATGCGCCAGCCTTATTTTAAACTTTAGTTTCTATGCTACTAATAAATACCATATTTAGGTTAATTTAAAACCTTTTACCTTAACACAAGATATGGCAATAACAGAACGGGCGAACGTAATATATATGTTGTGCAGTTATACTGAAGAAAATGTAGATGGGATGAACAGCATATTACGCTATGAAGTGAGTGATATGAAGTACAAATACTCAGTATACTGTATACTTGAAAAGAGTCGCTAGAGTTGAATTTGAGAAGAGTATTATGACAAAAGGAGCAGAGAAAGGGAATAAATGGGACAATGTTTTCCTTTGATCATGTCCTCCGTTAAACATGATGCGACCTTTCCACCTTCTTTTCATCTTCTTCTCCTCCTCCATTGTTTACCAAGTTGCATGCATGAGAAGATTTCTCCTACACTATTGCCACTCTCCTTCCTTAGATATACATTACCATCACGAATGTAATTTGCTGGGGGAAACAAGAAAGTTGCAGAAGTGGGACAGGTTCAGGAAATACGTTCCAAGAACCACTTTGTTTAATGCACACCGGAAGCAATTTCATTTTGCATAATTTAGTTTATGGCTGTGTGTCGCAGGCAACTTGATAAGTTCCTTGTTTCCCTTTTTCCCACCTCCCTAACAATTCTAAAAATATTAACGGAGTGTACAAAAGAGCACATTAAACTAAATCTTTAAAAACTGTCTTCTTAGTCATTTGTCCAGCTAATAAACGAAAAACACAGGACAGGAAGGTAACTTACATGAGTGGCGAATTCGCCACTTATGCTACTTAAAGTTCTTTGCGCATAAGTGGCGAACTGGGCACACAGCATTGACAAAAAAGTTTTTTAGCTCATACTGTGTTAGCCAAGAAATCTATTTGGATTTCGAATTCGTTTTATTTCGTTTTATTGGCTTTCAACTATTTTTTAGTCCATTTCAAATTTTAATTTCAAATTAACAAAGATTTTTAATTTCAAATGTCAACCATGGGCTCCATGATAAATAATCTTAACTATTTTTTATTCCATAACCTCTTTCGTATATGAATACGTACATATAACAATTATACAAGTGTAAGCTAGAAAAGTAAGTGTACATAATTTTTTTTGTCTTTTTTATCCGCCTACTTCCAAAGGAATTAATTCCTCTTGTGTAGTTTAAGTACACCGTATAGGGAACTTTGATTTTCCGGTCAAATGTGGAATCTAAACGAGCAAACTGTAGGAATGTGTTGTAAGTACAGAAGGGTAACAGGAAAAGAGAAACGTCAAAAACTGTATGTCTCAAGTTTGCATTTTATTGTACGCATATTTTGTATATAGTAAATGCTTACGCTGTATATCATTTCATCTTCACTCTTCATTTAATATTTTGTCATCATACCTACTTGCCAAGGTAAAAGGTGGGCAAAATGGGCTGTTGAAGATTTTAGACTTTGGAAAACTTTAGCTGACTGCTGTATTGTAATCTTTCAGTAAAAATCTGGTTTCAAATCTTTAAGAGACGAGACAATGTTGGCGAATACAAGGAAATGTGGTGTTGCAATATGTAGTACCACAAACGTATCGCATTGAAATTCAGCCTCTCCAAAAAGCCTTATTTAAAAAAAGATGTGAAGAGAAAAGCAAAATCTGATTATGCAGGCAAAATCTGATTATGCAGGCAAAACCTGACATGACAGAGATGGATAATCATCTTGATTTTCTCTTCGTCAGCACTCAGCACATGTATCTAGATTAGATTATATATACAACTAGTTGACGATAAGATGTTATAACGTATGGAAGCAGCGACAGCAAAGCAAAGTCATACATTCAGCTTATGATATGCCATTTAACTTATTTTTCTGCATTAAACCATCCATGTTTACATTATTTTCTACGCTAAACCATCAAAAAATACCCTCTAAATATTTTTTCTTGTGTTGGACTATTAAAATAGCTATGCCCTACAACAAACCATTTTATACCATGAAAATATTCCCCTTGAATTTTTTGGTAGTACAAAATATTCCTCATGGTTATTTTTGTGGTAATGCGTCAAAAAGAAATAAAACGGTTTTTTCGTGCCTAACGGTTTTTTTAGTCAACTGACTTTGCTGACTAATGAACTTGACCTCCGCCATATACTGATCCACTACTATGCCAATTTCCATGTGCTTCGGTCAAACTGTTTTCGAGATATGGTGCCCACAGACACACGTCAATGGTAATCACATAAACCATCGTCAGCTTCGCTTTCGCTGCATAAAAAAGTGAGGTTCTCTTTTGCTAGACACGGGTGCTAGCCATTCTTTCATTCATTCTTCTCTTTCTGAATAACTTAATAGAGATATGGTGTCCACAGACACACGTCAATGGTAATCACATAAACCATCGTCAGCTTCGCTTTCGCTGCATAAAAAAGTGAGGTTCTCTTTTGCTAGACACGGGTGCTAGCCATTCTTTCATTCATTCTTTTCTTTCTGAATAACTTAATGCTATAGAAAAATATAGAAGTCAAAAAAGAAGAAAAAATAGAAGTTGCAATTTCACGTTAGTCATATAATTTTAAAAAATTTAGTGTGAGGTTTCGGTTCACCCTGAAACACACAGGTCATAATGAATTCACCAAGTACGCAATTGATGCACCTTATATAATTAGATTCAAGCAGCTACACAGTTTCAAAACAATCAGTTTTGTTACCTTCCTTTGCTGTTTCAATTTCCTCCAACATTCACCTAAATACAAAAAAGTTAATACTTGTTTTAAAAGTAAGTGTTTTTGGATGGTGACGGCCGTTGGAGTAATAAACTATGTAGATATACATTCACATATATACAACCATGTTTTGAAGAATTCCAAACTACAAGTACCCTAAATACCTTTTTCAAGAAGAAGAGTTGTTGGCATCACGCGAGAGCGAATAAATATTTATCTGTCACCTCGAAATGAAAAACGTGTCATGCCAGAGACCACACACAATTTATGTGTCCTTTTTGTACATACCACTTTCCTATTTCTTTGAATATCTAAAAAACGGCCAGTAAACCCTTTCTCCAGTGAAAATTAAAGTATGAATACTTTTTTATGTTTGTCGACGCCGACACACGTCTGCTGCTAACAATTGGGTAATTCTTTCCAAACGTATGAGAGGAAGCTAAGAGAACATTTAATCACATCTCAGGCACACTTACCCCAGCAAGATCGTAAAACTAATCAAGAAAATATAGGCTCCGACTCATTTAACATTCTGAATTTCTAGAAAATAGTAATTTAATCTGTAAGAATGGAATCATCTTGATTGTTTCATGTACGCGTGTGCCTTAAAATTTCCGGAGCGAAAAGAATATGAAGTTTTACATTCAATCGATCCTCACCGAAAAAGGTACATAATACAAACCATCAAACAAATTCATGTTACTTCGGTTGCGTTTTCGAGTTATCTTGAAGTTCGATATAAACAAAATAAAGTTCATAAAAAAGGTTGCATTTAGGAAAAGATGGATCCGAACATAAAAGGTTACCATACGGAAATCCCAAAAGAGTTGGTATTGGTAAACAAAGACACTGCCATGGTCACCAGTCATGACTGCCACCTTTCCTTCACATGCAAAAGGAAATATTGTTTTTTTTGCTCCTTTCTACTACAAATACTGTCTTCATGAACATCATAGAAATAACTGTTTTGTGTTATTGAGAAGAGAGAAAGGTCAATAAAATCATCCAAGTGAAAACAGTTTCTCTTTTTCGAAGAAAATAAAGGCACAATGGAGAACTGGAGATGGTTTAGTTTTTACCAACACCAACATACGTGCATTCTTGTTGTTTAGGATTAGAAATTGAATGGCTTCCATGAACTGTGAGCTATGTATCAGCTCCGTATCCTCTTTCTGAAAGCAACCTGCTCTTTACAACTTGCGCCTTTTATTCTTCACGTTTTCGAAGGGTTCTCAACATAGGTATCATCTCTATTTCCTACTTTCATTACATCAAGAAAGGAATTTGGTGTAGGATGAGGTAACCACTAAAGCCACATTCGCAAGTGATGGCAGAGCGACTTGGCTAGGGAAAAAGTAAGCCTATCGACCAGTTCAATTTATACCAACATGCTCATCCCCAAAAAAGTCTATACCTACTTTGCTCTCCCGTCCTCTTCAACATTTTTCCTCTTAGGCTTTGTCCCATTTCCAACAAAAATTGAATGAGCCTGGCTAAGCTTTACTTAAGAAATCGCTAGTCTCTTTTGCTTGCATTCAATCACCATGTAGCCGTAACCCATCCAATTCAGCAGTACACAAATATATACATACAAAGCAGTAGTATATTCTAGAGACAAACTCATATTATATACTTGGAATTTACCAAATAAAAAAATCTCAGCAACGGCATTATAAAAATATAGGTTTTACGATATGATTCTATTTAAGTACCTCTTGCTCAGTCAGTGAGAATGGGAAATCTGAACGGAGGTTTAGGTTTAGGAGGGGAAAGGAAGGGTTTGCAGACGGAAGCAAATCGGGGATTGAAACAATTTGTCACAACGAGCTATACTTCCGTATTCCCTTCAAAAGTCATCTCTTTTTATTTTGTGGCCAATTCAAACAAACCTCGCTTACATCAAAACACCTACATTGCCAATGTATATGCTTTCCATTTAGATTCCCTGTGTCAATGTATCCCCATCACATTTATTATTATAAGGTTTAGTTTATCGATATACAAAATAATGCTTGCTACGTCCCACCGCAGTTTTCAACCTTTTCTCCCAATATTCGTTAAAAATATATTCTAGTTTTCCCCTATACTAACACACCGTCCATTTTGATTCAAACAGCGATCGAGAAAACTAGGTAGATCGTGAGTAGTTTTTAAAAGACTGCCAAGAAAGTCAGAGTGAGTCAGCCTTTATCCTTTCCTTGATTCCTTTAGTGGAGGTGAGCAGCTTGAAGAATTGTATTCATCTATGAGGATTGCTTTTCCCTCTGTATATTCTAAACAAATTTAGTGGGCATTGCAACGTTATTATTGCATTGTCTTGATACAGGTTCAAACGAGCTAGTTGGATTTCATGACTTTAAAACTCAGATGGAGGGATATAATAAGATGCTGCATGTACATATTAAGAATTACTACAGGTCTCCAGAAGACAAGGACAAATGTGGAAATATTGCTTCCAAATCGCAAAAGTATAAGGACAACTAAGAGCAAGTTGAAAAAGGGAGAGATTGAGCAGAGTATTACTAAAAAGAGCAGAGCTACATATTCTCCAGGAATAAAATGAGAGCAAAGCCAATGCAATTTGCCGTTGTTGTAGTTGAAATGAGCGAAATGGAGAAAGCAACGAGCCGTGTCTCATTTGCTCCTGTATCCCCTTCTGATTGCTTTGTACTAGATCCCATCGTTTCATCAAGTCTCTCGGAATGAAAACGTGAAACGTCAGTTGCACGGTTGAATGGTAAACATAAAATTCATGAATGGTGATTGATGAGAGGATGGAATTCCATTCTAGTCTGCCTTCCGTGCTTTTTGAACTTTTAATTACAGAAGTTTTATGGTCATATAGACAGAGAATGAGCAGTAAATAATAACAAGTATTCGCTTCACATCAACTTTTCAATCTACACCTCCTTGGTTTTTCATTATGAATGAAAAGGTGACTCTCTGACATTTTAGATTGATCAGTCAAACGATGTAACTTTAATGAAAAAATACCGACACCAGTTGAACCGAAATGATCTTGGATTGGTGTTGTCCATCTGATGATAGTGATCGTAGAACAAGTATTGAAACTGAGCGTTTCAATTTGACGGGAATTAGACATGATACAGATTAGTACATTTGAGAAAAAACCGGCAGAGCCACTGGGAATTTCCGGGATAATGCGTAGTGCAATCGTCATTTTACTCCAATGATCTATTTTCAGCTTAATTTAGCTGCTCTTTTCATCATGTGAAACTTCAGTTTGCTCCATCAAGTCTTCAATTTCTTTGTACCAATTTCAATTCACTGCGAATGTGCAAATCAATTATTGAACTATTTGAGATTAAATTTGGAACGTAAAACATATAAAATTTTGGGAAGAGGGGTATTGCTATTATTATTCGTTTAGCTGGGATTTCATATAATGCAATGGAGGACTTGCCAAGAATATCTCTAAACACGCCTCTAAACGGAGGACTGTGGAAATAAGCAGTTGAGAATGACAGAGCAATTTTCTAGACCCGTCGCTCGTTCAACCA
>JAHZNG010001104.1:0-11804 GCA_027744375.1 Orchesellides sinensis
CACTTTTAGACACTTCACTTTCCTTCTCCTTCTTCTTCGTCTCTCTTGGACTTACTTATATAAACCATCCCATATGTTGATTACTTATGACTTATTAAAAACCAATCAATATCCTGATCTTGCTTCTTAAACAGTTGACAGTTACTGAGTCACTGGCTGCTTATTAAACTGGATAATCCTACCTGCATCATCCAGATTCGTAAACCGAACTAATCCTCATGGCTTTCTCAGACATGTTGTATCAGTAATCGCCCCTTCCAAGGAATTATTTGTCTGGATGAGTCACAAAGAATGATGATGTCCTTTTGTCTTTCAAGATAAGATGTCAAACTGAACACTGACGACAAACACTTTAAGTCTAAGACTGTCAATTTTTACAACTATGACGAACTATAGCTAATCAACACGTACACTGTCCTTGTTAAATTAATTAAAAATATTTAGTCTTTTCCAAATAAAAAACACAATACTTTTTTATTGCTCTAGTTAAATCTGTCTAAATATTTACTCAGTTGTTGAATCCAAATCCAACGTTGTCCTCCCGTCATTTTATTATTGCACACGGACAGAGCTTGTAAGACTCATCTCCTCCTATCATCAATATTATTATCCTGATCCTCATGCATATATAAAGAATGTCAGAAGACTCCACTCTTCATGTTATTCTGCCTTGCTTAAATCAATCAGGATAAATATGTATAGGAAAACTGTACATATCAAAATGACTGAATGGATTGGATTGAATAACCTATCCCAATTGAACGGGATGTCGTACTTGTTTGGTCTCTCTTGTATAAAAGTAAACAGTGGATGAGGGAGTAGTGTATTTTCATGATATGCATAGTATTTGTTTGTCGTAGTCGCTATTCGCTATGTAAGGTATACTTGTCAACTGTACTCTTTTACTAATTACTATGATACTCTTCTTACTCTTGTAGTGTTTAAGTAAAGAGTATGTTTTTAGTGTAAGTGGTGGGATTACAAGTACTTTGTTTAGACTGCATGGTGGGTTGGGGGATGGAACAGTGTGTTAGGAGTAGGTTTTATTGATATTTTATCCGTCTACAAAGTAGCATTTATGTAAATGCATCTTTAGCTATGCTCTGGTTCTGGTTTATGGTATCTTATGATTATGATGGACGCTCTGTTTTGTGTATGCATTTAGGATGTGTGTGGAGTGGATTTGAGGAGATAAAAAGAAAAAAGAAGTTTACGCTTTTAATTTTAATTATAGTGGATGCTTTGTGGAGAAAGATTAAAATGGGATATGATGGACAATTAGGGATTTCAGAGAAATGTATATGCATTTATATATAAAGGACAACACAGGAAACTTTAAATTGTTTTTAAGCTGGAGAGAATGTCTGGAAATATTCATGCATTTATATTGTTATGTATCATGATGTTTTTAGAAGTTAGAGTTGATTGATGATAATGCTGAGATGCAGAAGAGCAAAGTAAATATGAGGATGAGCATCATCAGAAAATATGAATTTGATTTCGTGATGTGATATGATACGGGGCAAAAGTTGTATGTTTTTTAGTTCTTGTGGAGTATAACAAATGTTGATATAGAACTCATATGTTGACGGTCATTAAGCCTTGTTAGCTGAAATGGGGATGAATGTCAAAGATATATTTTGTAGTTGGAGATGCGCTTTAGTGCTGGAGATGTTGTATGGAGAAGATCAAAGAGAATAATGTGGAGAAGGAAATACATCCTCATCAGAACAGAAGAGATGAGTTTTGATGGTTGTCAGAAAAATAAAACGGAATACTGCTGGAATGACGTCATTGTGGTTGTTGTATCAAATTAGGATTATACATAAGGGTGAATATATATACCCAACGGCCTTTGTTATCCATTATGGCGTAATAGTCATATGTATTTTTATCTTTTGCATGCTAAATTTAAAAATGTAGTTGGAGATGCGCTTTAGTGCTGGAGATGTTGTGTGGAGAAGATCAAAGAGAATAATGTGGAGAAGGAAATACATCCTCATCAGAACAGAAGAGATGAGTTTTGATGGTTGTCAGAAAAATAAAATGGAATACTGCTGGAATGACGTCATTGTGGTTGTTGTATCAAATTAGGATCTAGGATTATACATAAGGGTGAATATATACCCAACGGCCTTTGTTATCCATTATGGCGTAATAGTCATATGTATTTTTATCTTTTGCATGCTAAATTTAAAATGTGGCAACAGAGACAAGAATGCAAATTCATGAGTGGCCAGCGGCTTCTCCTGGATCCTGGTGCAAACTGGAATAGCAATGAGAAAGCGATAAATTAAAGATGACATGACTTCCAGAAATGTCTAACTTCTGCAAAAAAATAAGTCAACGACTTTTTCAACAAGTTCTTGAGAATAATGAGAGGAGAATGATAATTATAACTGGCTTACTGTGGTTATGAAACTTGAATGGTTTTATATATAGCCGTATAATTGCTGGAGGTGATGTATATAAAGCGGTATGGCACTCCTCCTCCAAAGCAAACTATAGAGATTTTATTCCGCCGTCATCCCATTCTTCATCTTTTTATTATTATTTTTATCTTCGAGGGTTTAGGTACTTGCAAACATACATAACATATATCACACCATTTGCATAATAAAAATTATGCCGTAAATCCCAAAAGAGAGCTTATAAACATGCATAACTATTTTTTGCAGACAGATAACGTAAATCTGAGAAATGTAAAAGATGATGGTGATCTTCTATGAATGTTCGTTTTAACAGTAGTGTTTCAAATGAGGATGTAATAGGTACATATGTAATATGTGGATAAGCATAAATAGAACATTGTCTTTTATTTAGTGCTCCACAGGTCTTATAACAGTATCAACTCGAAATTTCAGCTCTAAATATAAACTTCAAGAGAAAGATCTTTGTCTAAGTTAGGATGAAAGCGTCTTAATTTGGGATTCAGTTCTGATCCTCTTATAACTGTTATAACATTAAATATTTAATGGTAAGAGCAAAGTAAGATGTTTGGAGGGAAGCAGTAGATTTGGTTTAAGGTACACGTAAAAAGAAAGGCATAATATGTATTGTCATAATTAATGCAGTGAACTGTGTCTCCTCACATTAAAACACTGTGTGTGCCCTATTGGTTTTATGATGCAGGCCTTGCATCCCGTGTGTGTTTCTAGATTATCGCAAAACAACGGCAATTAGTTGGGAAAGTGTTAGTTTTGTGGAGAGGTGAAGTGCATGCATAATTCAAACTGATCAACGGAGTCTCCTACTTTGTTTTGGGAGTAGATGCGTCTATAAATAGAGGATAGAACAAGTGGCTATATGCAAAAAGAAGATTTTTTTATTAATCGAGCATGCATAATTCAAACTGATCAACGGAGTCTCCTACTTTGTTTTGGGAGTAGATGCGTCTATAAATAGAGGATAGAACAAGTGGCTATATGCAAAAAGAAGATTTTTTAATTAATCGTACACACGCTTTTGGCTACGTATAATGTCACGCCGGATGTGACCTTCCTTCAATGATGTGTTGTTGAATTACTTAACTTAAGCTAGGAGGGGTACACAATAGGCAATATAGCCAATCTATCATAGTATCGTAATATCTGGCGGTATTGATGGATTTAATGTAATGTTATCTTCTTCACTTTCGTTTTATGCTCATATAAGCATATGTAACGGTTGTGTGATAGTGTGACATGCGAAAAGGGTTAAGCTTGTGTTTATTGTAAAGTTCCCATGCAATCTTGATATGTCAATTGCGGCGATTCGTTAAGGTTATTACATATCGGCAATTCAATTGATTGCTTAATTACAGGTGTGGTAGTGGCTGAAAAGGTGTGTTACTTTGGAATTCATATGAGTTTGGCCAAGCCATTATTATTGTGAAGAGTGCGTGTGGTGTCAAATTTTGTTTATAATGTCATCTGCCAAGAAAAGCGTAAAAATGAAATTTATTGACGAGGAAGACGAGAAGAGTGAAGAAGGAATGTATCCGTTGACACGGGCAGGCCGGCGCGCCTCCCTTTCCATGCCTAGTGACCTGGATCTCCTAGTTAAAATAGCAGAGTACTCGTGGGTAAGTCCTCAACTTCTATCAACAACAAATTTTTTGCCCCTCTTGTGTTTGTCCTGTGGTGAAGTTGACTTAGTTAAATGGAAAAGTGAAGAGCTGTCAACGAATATTTCCTTTTTTGTTGCCTAAGTTTGGATAGTTCGTGAAGTTGCATGGAGTCTGGAAACTCGTAACTAGTTCCAGTTCAATTATATACAATACAGATATGCATCACGGTTTAATGAATCCAGTCATGATTGACTTGTTATTCCAGTCAAAGTAGGACCCTTTCATTTACATCAATTTATGTTTTTCGTTTCAGATGACGCTTTTGACAATACCTTTTTTGCACTCTGCATTGCGCATCCATTTGCTTTATCATTATTGCAGTCTAGCAAGAGCTGGAACGCGCATATATATGCCAATATGTCATGTGTTGTTTTTCTCCTATATGCCACACTCATCAGAGATGTATTCAAGTTATTAGTGCGAATATACGAATGTTTCTCTTTTTGCACTCCCCATAAAAAAACAAAGTATAGGAATGCATATATTTAGGTATTATATAAAAGAATTTGGCATAGCTCGCGCAAGACTGACGCAAACTAACTTCAACTGGTGAAGGATGGAAGAGCCCAATATGAGCAAATCCTTAATATGAGCAAGAGATAAAAATTCCAACAAGAGACTGCCGTATAAGTCGCTAAATATTCATGTACCGCATAGAGGATGATAAAACATAAACGACATGACAGTACTAAAAGAAAAGGGGTAATATTCATCACGTATCAGATCATCACCATAATCCTTTTCGGTATAGGTGCCAAAGTGCCAATATATAATTTGCTTTTTTGCTAATTCACATTAAACATGTTTGAGTTATTCACAGCCTCGCACTCATACAACACCGTGTTTTTATGCATCCTCATAAAACACACAAACAAAGCACACGTTCAGCGGTTTTACGATACGAAACTATCCATAATTGTCAACAACGGTGAAGAGAATATAAGAAAGAGCAACGTAATAACAGTTTTTATGTATAACTATTTGCCTTGTCAGTAATTGCTCATATTATTCGGGTGAGGTCGTGCTCATTTGCATGCTTTTGCTTACAGAATGAATTTATGAATACGCAGAGCATTGTATAGATACGTGTAATAAATTACTTATTATTATTTGTCCCATTAAGTCATTAACAGGCTGGAGACGAAAGAGTATTATCACATTTTTTTCTCGCATATTTTAAATCTGAATAAGAAGTATAATATACAAAATACATTAAACTTAACATGTTGTATCTAATCAGTATTGCTACTGCGGCTTGAATAGGTTGACATAAGTTAATATGAGGAGTTGTATACATGTATACCTATTTAGTTAAGTAAACTAAACAAAACATGCTGGGTTGGTCTTCTGGACTGAAGTGGAGTAAATAGGAAAATGGAATCACATGTAATAAGTTTTTATGAAGCTTAAACGAAGAAGAACAACAGAATGAATTTTGAATGACACATTACAGAAGATGGTTTGAAATGGCTCAGCCTATATATTTTTATGTTTATAATACCTAAACGTGTAAGCTCTTCAGACATATTTTTGATGAGTTAAAAATATGATGTTGACTACTCTCTGGAGGAATAGTCATAATAAGATTGTAATGTGATATTACATTATGCAAGTTGACGAGAAGAATGAGAAAAACATTTTAAAATAAAATTATGCGTCTGATTGACGAACCAGTTCCAAAAAATCCTTCCAACATAGTTTAAGACTCGCTTATATTTTACAGTTTTGAGCATTTCTGGGGTTTTTATCTCTTAGCCTGCATGCAAAAAGTGCATAACAGTAATTAAATTCGTCTTATAAGCATTCCAGTTAAAAGTCGTGGTTCTGTGATTCCCAGAAAATATCCTGTAGTTCTTGTGAATCAAGGCATGCAAATCAGAATGAAGTATTCATTGTTTTTATTGTGTAGTAATAAAGCTCTAAATAAGCGGAAGAGGAAAATAACAGTAAAAACTGTTATACATCATAATAAATGTAATTAATTAAAGATTGGATTGTGGGAAGGGCCACGAAGACTAAATATGTATGTATGCTCTTAGATAGTATGCATCTCAGTGAGTGTCATTTATAATGTTTCGTAGACAGATAGGCAACATTTTATAGAAATTAGTGGATGATTGTATTGTGACTTAGTTGTGATTGAGAGTGAATAGTATTCCAAAGAGAGTAAATGATGATTGCACAAAAAACTCAGCGACTGGTCAGTCAAGGAACAAAACCATCAGCAACTTCAGCACCAACAACCAAGGTTATATTCATACCTTGTGTGCATTTCAACATTTTATCTTAGGATTTACTGGCTTAAGATTATATATAGAGATCAAAATGTATGCCTAAGTACTATATATACGATATATGCACATGGAAGATTTTTTTTAGATCTTTAAAACTTAACCCATTTTGTCCTCCAGCCTTACAAGATGATTTTTTATAGCCTGTCGGCACTTTTCCGCAAAAAATTGGGCAGTTTTAATGAGATCTCGTATCTTGCTTATGTGCCTACATGTTTTACATACGCAATTTTAGGTTACTAGTTACTACGTATAATGTCCACCATGAATTTAGTCTCTATTCATTTCAAAGATTTATCACAATCATGTGTGTGTCGTTTAGTGGCATTGATTTGTTGTCGCAAGGACACAAGGATTTTATACTTGATTGAATTCTTGCCATAACCAGTCTTTCAAATATATTGTCTTTCATTTTTATTATATAACATACGCCTTCCTGCGTATATAGACATTCGATTTTTACATTATGGGCTCTTAACATTCTTTCATATCAAAATGAAAACCGTAGCTTTTGCAAATCACGATCAGTTTCACAATCCACAAAGTCGCTTTTTACAAACTCCACACCGTAGCAATGGCAAGCTCTCGCCCAAGACTCCAATCAATATTCAAAGAAACCCCCATTGTAAGAGTAGTTCTGTGTGAAGTGAAACCTCTGTTGGAAAAATTTCTTGGCAAATCTTTAAATCTTAATTTTGATATTGGTTTGGTTTTATCTTAATATAGCAAGCCAAGCCACCGATAAACTCGTCGTTTGACGACTTGGCAGAGGCAGGAGTAGCCGACGCGAGTCCACATCATACCCACAAACCACGCCGCGTAGGTGTGCAACCCCATGTTCCAGGTCGTCATCCAGGTCCTCCTGGAGCAGCAAAAAGTGGATTCTATGACCCCACTCATTCAGACGACCCAGATACAGAAGCCAGTGATGCAGGAAGTGAACTAAGTGAACCTGGATTCCCAACTTCTAACCGGGTCAGTCTCAATCCCGCTGCCAACTCTAACAGTAATAAGAGACGTAATGTGGGCGTTAAAATATCTGTGCGACATGAAACGCCAGACGATGATGATGACGACGACGACGAACTTGCTCTAAGGCCATTGGCTTCTCGGAGAAAGGGGAGTGTAGCCCCGATTAAAATTATGAACTCGAATTTTAATTATTCCAACCCTAACCCGATGGCTAATAATGGGATGCACAATGGCGGGGGTGGAGGTGATGGGGATGATGAAGAGAAAGGCCAGGCGTCTCCTACACCAAGTACCAACTCAATCTCTAGTCTTCTCCGGGAGAAACTTGGACTAGTCCCTATTCCAGGCATTTTTCGTAACAAAAAGCCAAGAGAGTACAAGCTCCAGGCTTTCGTGTCCATTCTTTTCCTTGCCATCATCATGTTAGTCGGCTCCATCTACATCATCCACAAGGAGAAGGAGTTGCAGGTATGAAACTTAAGTACCTATATTATAGCGTATATATGTTCCTTTTATATTGCATGCCATGGAGTCGTTGAAAGAGACACAAGGCAAGAGAGGTTGAGTTATGTGTCGCATAAATGCCAAGTCCACCAAATAAAGCTCTTTATTTTCGAGGTGGCAATAAGACCTCTTGAGCTTTTCTTTTTTCGACTGGAAAAAATTTATACCTGAAAATAGGTTTTGGCACACGGGATAAGAGAAGGTTCTTTCAATATTGAGCCAAATCGATTTCCACTTGAATTCCACATAAACAACTTCGTCTTTTCATTGAGCAAATGAAAAAAAGAAATGAAATTGGCGAGAGGAGTAGAAAAGGGGAAAGGATTAGGGTTATGTATTTGTCACTTGACATAATGTGTGTGAATTTGTGGGCAGGTTTTGCAATTTGACCCAATTTATACATTTTTATTCTGATTTCCTCTCTTTTTTTTTGTAGAAATCCTATTTTGATCGTATTCGGTTCTCCAGTAAGGATCGTCGCATTCGGGTTACAAATATCCAGGATAGAATAGTGCTGATGGGTTCTTTGGGTGTCGCACTAACTCCGCGTGACAAGCCGTGGCCTTGCTTGGTAGAGCATCAAAGGGAGAATGAGACATGTTTGGAATGGATGGGCAAAGCTAGACTTTATCTGAAAACAAAGGCACCACCACCAAAAGGTCTTCTTCCTGGAATAATACAATCACCTAGTAGTGGAGGCAATGGAGGTGGTGGTAGTATGCCTGCTAATAACATTTTATGCTATGGGATCTACTGGGAAAGTCTGGGTACACAATTTCCCATACAGGACTGTTATGACATGGGTGAATCCCGCGGAGGATACTTTTATGGGGGAGGGGAGATGGAGAATGACCAATGGCCACTTAACAAGACTATCGTGCCTTACTCCCCTTTTTTAACAGGACCTAAACATGGTGGTAATGGAGATGAAACTAATGGTCATTTCCAGTGGGGTCGATCCCTTAGAAGATATTTTGTCAACTCTGAAGGAGCCGCCATTCAAATAACAGACGAGAGCCCTCTATTTGTCTCTATCAATAGTCCAGAATCTAATAAGATCTGTTTTGGAGCAGGGAATAACGCTTTTGGTTTTCCCGAGTCAAACCCACCACAGCTCCCATTCCTTAACTATACCATTTGCACTGCGGAGAACGTGCTGGAAATCAGTAGGCGCTTGGCAGACAAGGATATTTGGGAACGGTTAAAGCATGAAGATGTAGCTATCGCTTACTCCTTGGCTTCGTCACCAATCTGGAAGTTGCCTCCGGGTACTTTAGACCATGGTAATCAAAGTGACGTGGCATTGCTCAATCACACAGATAAAATAGCTGCAATTCACTCCTCAGAAGGATTTATACTCTTGGATGAAAGCTGGCAGAAACGGTTGGGAGATTTGGAACCAGACATTGAAAGATTCCCTAATCTAGCAGAAACTTTTAACATTACTAAAAGACGTGGCTTCCGTATTGCGCTCACAGTCCAACCCTTTTTCAGCACCCAATCAGTTAACTACGAAGAGGGACTGGAAAAAGGGGTTTGGGTTGCGGAGAAAAAGACAAATGGCAATTCACCCTCCTCCAGAGTAGTGCCAGCATTGACAGAGTACAAAAATTGGAGTTCTGTTGCAGTTTTGGATGTTACTAAGGAAGAAGCCAGAAACTGGTTGTATGACAAAGTGAAGACTCTCGCAGAGTATTTAGGAATTGAAGCTTTGTATGCAGATATGGGTACCTGTCTAGACCTTCCCCAATATTATGATTACAATAAAAAGCTGCCAAGTGCTGACCATGCAAAAGATATGTTTCTGCAGACATTACGTTCTATCCCTCACCTAAGCACCATTGGAGTGTCTACCGCAGTCAAGCTCCCAAAACCCCCAACTTTTGTCGCACTCAGTCCCACCGAAAGTTCCTGGGAAGGTTTGAGAACAGTCATCCCAAACATACTGACCTTGGGTTTAGCTGGATTTCCCTTCTTAATTCCAGGTTCAATTGGAGGTGACTACGTTGTTGCAGGAACCTCTAATACTTCCGATACAAATATTACAAGCAGCGCTCGCGCTCACACCCTGCCTGAAAGAGAACTTTACATTCGTTGGCTAGAACTAGCCCATTTCCTCCCCGTCGTCCAGTATTCTTTCTTACCCAGTGACTATGACGAAGAAGTGATCCAAATCGCGGCAGACTTGCAACGAGAACGCAAAATGAAAATCTACCCATTTTTGAAAAAAGCCATGGACGACGCTTTGACCACTGGCATGCCCATCATCCGCCCCCTCTGGATGATAGACCCATCGGACCACAACTGTCTCAAGGTGTCTGACGTGTTCGCAATAGGTGACGACATAATTGTTGCTCCCATTCTCACGAAAAACTCCACAGAAAGAGATATCTACCTGCCAAGAGGCATCTGGAAGGATGAGGTAGAGCGGAGCAGTACGAAAGGAGAGAGATGGCTTCATAATTACAAGGCCAAGCATAATCAAATCCCATATTTTATCAAGCTACCTGATACCGGCCAAATCCTTCTTTCTTAAGGAGAAAGCAAATAAATCATGTGGAAAGCAATATTTCGTGTTGTGTATTGTGAAATTGTGTACATTATACATTCAATACAATATGTGCTACATTCCATTCTCAAGTTATAGTCATGTCAGTCTATGTCTGCAGTGCAGAACAAGTTTTTCCCATTACATAGTATTACATTTATCGACCAAAGAAGCAGGAGCAAGCTTAACAATTCTTTCCTTTCCCACGTTGTGTTTAGAACTTGAGGCAAAAAAGGTAGACGAGTAAGATAGGATACAAGCCTTCAAGTTTTTCGTCCTTGGATTCCACGGATCTTCTCTAGTTAGTCTTCTCTTCTACCTCTATCTGTGTGCATAGTAGATTGTAAAAGGTAGAGGAGAAAGTGGAATTGATGATGGTGATGAGGATGTTGATGGGAAATGAAATGATGTATGAAAATGTAATTTTACTTGTCCTCTCATCTACTCCTTCCCACACGAAGAAGAGAAAGTTGTGTAGTTTAATCTGAATGAATACAAAACTAGAGCGTGGAATGATGTGCTGAAGTAAAGAATAAAATGGAATATGTATACCTAAAGTGAATAGTGATATGCCCCGTGTATTTCTGCCCACAGCCCAAAAACGCTACAAGGAACACTAGGGCAGGGTCTGTGTTATATGAAAGTAAAATAAATGGAGAAAGCTGGAAAAACCCGAAAAAACTGTATTTTTTCTTAGCTTTTAATACATTTTCTCTTTCTTACACTGATGCCTATTGTACAAGTCATCACGTCAGTCAAGTCAAAGTCAGTCATCGGCATTACGACCATTTTTCTTCCTTTTGTTCCACTTCCATCTTTTTTTTACCTTTTTTTGTGCCCACCAACCCCACCAGCTTATAGATACTACATGTTAGATACTGTGTAGTTAGGCATGTTAGCTTTTATTGCTGAAAGAAGACGAAAAATAACGCATATTGTTATACATACATACCATGCATGGCTTGTCGTCATCAAGTATGTATTTTGTTGAGAGAGCGGATCATCCATCCAACAGTCAACTCAAGGCTTTTCTCAATTTTTTACGATGGAAACCCCATGCTGGAATGAAAGCACGAAAGATGGGCAGAATATAGTGGGATATGAGAGCTCTGGAAAAAAGAAAACACTTGCTGACCATCTCACAACAACAAAAGAACTTACCTCATATCTCCATACCATGGGAAAATGTACATCTTATCTGCTGGGCTGAGTCGCTATGAATGTGGGACTCTCGGAGACGGAGAGGATCAACAACAGCTCTTTTGTTTATCATAAAATATTGTGCGGAGAGAAAAGCGGATTGTTTTTCCGTTCAAATTCCTTTTGTCACTCGTTTGTCACAGTATAGTTTATAGAGGAAGCATGCATTTATGACAATAAT
>JAHZNG010001105.1:2059-14941 GCA_027744375.1 Orchesellides sinensis
AAGTTGTATGTACCTTATGTACATAATATTGCTTTTAAGTGAAAACATGTTGCTCATTAGTTTAGCAATACATAAAAATCATATGTTAATAAAGGTTTACTGAATAAATTTCCCGTTTTCAGTAACTAATCTGTGTAAGTCATATAACGCTGTAATCTTTCAATAATATTGCAGATTTGAGAATATTCATTGATTATGAATTCATGGATCTCATACATCTAGTTTTTGTTGCGTTTGTAGTCATTCCTCCCAAAATTATCATTAAAGCAGCTTGATTACCATTATTATTATTAAGTACCTATGCTTGCCTCTCATCCAAAACTCTTAGCAAAATGATCAAATACACAAATGCTAATAATTTTCATTTAAGGTTTACCCTACCTTCCTTTCTCTCTTTTATTTTGCCATCAGCAATGTGTATACAATTGTATCTGTTCCTGCAAAATCTCTGGCCTTACTTCACACTGCTGGATGTAAAACACATCAACATCATAAGAATTAGTAATGCTGAGCAAAGCACAAATCCAATGGAGTTGTTAATGTAAATGTTCATACGTGAAAATGCTTAAACTTAAACTTGCTTATGTGTATAAATTAATAATGCAAACTTGTAAGCTAACTGCTTAATGTATGTGTATGTGCTTAATGGACATTCTTTTGTTCATGACTAGATGACCGCTCTTATGACTTATAAAGCGGCAATTTATATTTGTTTGACTCACAGTAAAATGATTCATGAAGCAGTAACTCAAACGGTTTTGGATGACATTACATGCGCTCTTCTTGTGTGCACCAGTCCACCGATCATCATCATCATCAGACAATGTCTGAGCGCTTCTTCTTAACGCAAAAACAATAACTTGGTATAGTAAAAAATCTTCAAATGCTTTTACGTTCAATACATAATATGCATTCCTATTCTTTCAAGCTTTGTCAAAAGTTTGCACGGCAAAAGTCATAATTCAACTACCCCAGCAAGCTGCACAGTCCATTGGTTGGTCCATACAATTGAATGGCTGTAAATAATTCACAATCCACCAAATATCTGACCGGTTTTGTCAATAATGTGAGTTTTTCTTTTTATGTATATTTTACCATTTACAAGCATGCTCAAGTAATACTAATAAGTTTGCATGGGGTAAATACAAGTGTTGAGGAAAGAGTAATAGCAAATGCATACTGTAATTGTTCTTTCACAACTTTTAAAATTGACATTTTGCAACCTTTTCAAATATTTTCCTATGTTTAACAGCCGACAATCCAAGAGCCATTAATTTTACTGCGAGCCTTTAAATGAAACACCATATTTTATCATTATTTTCTAAATATCATCCCAAAATTGGCAGAGAAATGGGCTTGGTCGAACGACATTGAATATTATGTTACATTGGATATCCTCCCTTGTTCATAAAATATAGTGTGGCCGAGTTGATTAATTTAGAGATGAAACACCTGCAACAGAGGGGAGTAAAAATATGCGTGCTTATAAATGGATATGAAATTAACTGCTCATCAGATTATCATTACGTAAGGTAATATCGTTATGTTGAAAAGTCGTCGTGTAGAATGTAACGTAAACAAACTATCATCAAATTAGCTTGCACAATTCTGCTGAATTTTCTTATTAATATACCAAAGTAATCATCATCAGATAAAAGCTGAATAAAATTAATAGGAACATCCCAAATGCCTATGTTCCGTAATGATAATTGCAAGTGAAGGAGAGGCTAGGCTGATCGCTTATACATGTTTGGGAAAAGTTGTATAACAACGAAAGGTGATGCGATATCTCGTACATGGGAATCCTGTACACAAGTACACAAGGCATAGACTAAAACTATGAATACGAAAGATTATCATTTTCTGATTTTACCTTTCATCTCGTTTGTGTATAAATTACTCTTGATTGCAAATTCGCGTTAATAATGGTACTTGATTAGACTGTGTTTCATTTACCTCGTCTCCTAATTCCATTGATTGAAAAACGAATGTGAATACATTACTGCATAACATCAGACGATTCCAACTTGTCGTTCCGAAAATCATTTTCCAATTTTTTTTGCATGGTAGTCAAAGATGAAACAACGTAGATTAGAATACATACATAAATTTATGCAAAACTTCTTTCAACTGTTTTATTTCCCTTTCATCCGCGTTCTGCGAAAATACATACAAAGCATCTTTCATATTACCTCCGATAAGTAAGGAAATTTATGCAAAATTTCCAATTTAGGCGTTCTTAAAATCCATTTTTGTGCAAAAACAACGGATAAGTGGAAATAATACAGAAACGACTTTAGTACATGTTGATACTCGACAAGCTAAGTATATTTCACATCTTACTCGACCCTTCGGCCATCCACAAATCAAACTAAACGCCTACCTCTATCTCTTTTTCTACGCTTTCAGAATTTAACTTATTTAACGTAAAGCTACATATCGGCTACAATATCTCTTACGAAAACAAAGGTTGATTCATGTCATGTCTTTAAGGCATATCTTAACTTTGCCATCCATCCAAAACGTATATGGATTTGCATTATTCACTTTTCAGGAGACTATTCAGCCTCGTCTTATACATGCCATTTATACTATAATGATTTCCGATTTTCACCAACTTCTACTACAACAGCATAAATAAAGTAAGTAAATCCACAACACAGATAAACTGTTGTTGTTTGCTGCAAAAATCTTGTATTTTATGTGTGTAATAGTAGTTTTTGCGTGCTCATGTATTATCAATTGTATGACAAGCCGCGTCAAGTATTACCATGCATTTTAAAAATACCATCGATCAACCGGTTCTACTCCATCTCCTTTCCTTTTCTCCCTACCACCACCAAGTCAGCAGGCTGATGATGACTTAAAAAGTTATTGCACGCTTGTAGCAATCTTTAACAAAAACTGGAATCCTCTGTGCAAGAAAAAAACCTACATACATACATGTATATACCCATCCTTTTTTTGTTTTATTTCCTTTTCTCCCTACCACCACCAAGTCAGCAGGCTGATGATGACTTAAAAAGTTATTGCACGCTTGTAGCAATCTTTAACAAAAACTGGAATCCTCTGTGTAAGAAAAAAACCTACATACATACATGCATATACCCATCCTTTTTTTTGTTTTTAGCTGTAATATTCACTTTTAGCCTTAGTATTATTAATCGGAGATGAACCTACAGTAATGAATTGAAATAAGCATCCTAAAGTACATCCTTAACTCAAATACTGCAAGTAAAATTTATACACACACTTGTACATCACATAAATATGAATGCATCACAAAGTACATTCTTTTGTTTAAAACACAAAAAAACAAATCTCATAAAATAGATTTTTTTGCTATAAATTTTTCCACCATCTCATTATTATACTCTTTGCGATAATAATTAAGACAAGCTGCCTAAGCTTCTGCCTTTGCTCTTCTGTTCCAAGCCTGGGAAATTACAGAACTTTTTTGTTCTTGTAATCCTTTTACTGGCAGGGTATCCAGAAAAGAGGAAAGAGCATACCCTGTCCAATCTTAAAGCTTTAAGAATTTAACAGAAACAAGAGTTGTGTGTGTATTCTAAAGAAAATGTTGACAGACTTTATTTAAGCGTTTTTCACTTTTCCAGTTAATGAAGTTTCTTCTTTCACAACAACAAATCTCCGCATTTCATTAACAATTTTGAGAAGATAGTCAAGTCTTGTTGCTCTCTGTCTGTTTGAAATAAACATGAAAAAGTAAAGAATGAGTTTGCTTTGGTAAGCTACACGCGTGTGTGGTGTGAGCGTGCGCTGGTTTTAGGATAAGAAAGAGATATAAGGATAAAAGGGTATTTGCGAAGCTTTTCAAATGTTTGGCTACAGAGCCCAATGCAGCTGTAAAGTGATGACTAAATATGTTTGCATGCCATTGTTGTTAAAATAGGTGCACACAAGGATCATTATTCTGTCTGATTTTTGTGACTTCTCTGCAACATTATGGAAAATGGCAACAAACACAGTTATGGAAATAATATGATAATCTATCTAGAAAGGATCGCATGCCATATACAAACGCATTATTTCTCGTGATACATTAAATTAAGGATATGTATTATATGTATATACATAGAATATACATGATTTTCATGGCACAGAATAATACGGGAACCGTTTTCCTGGCAAATTCTGAAAAGTCAGAGTAAAAAGAAAGACACGCATTGGGAGGTACTAAAAATCTATTTGTCGGAACCGAACAACTCTCCACAGACCTTATGAGAGGAGCACAAAACAAAGTGGCGTATATATGACTAGCCCCTACCCGTGTTTTTTAACAAAATACAAAGAGTTGTGAGAAAAGTTTGTTGCAAAAGCTTGTGTATATAGACATACGGTGCTCTCGTGGCGGTGAGTAACTGCAAGTGGAAACGCAAAGCTAAATTGTTAGTAACTGCTAACTAAGAACAAAACTAGACACTAGTATACATGAGGGAACACTAACAAAGATGAGCCGGTAACTAGAGTCATTCAATGGGTTTGTTTTTTGTATAAAAAGCATACACACACTTTTTTTAAGGATATACTGAGAGTTGAGAAGGCTAGTTAATCAAAGAGAGGTATGCGATTGTTGGAGAGTTCCGAGGACTGAGGTTCTCCGAAAGAACCTTAATAATATATACAATAGCGGCTATAAACGTTAAAATGTACGCGAAATCATTAGAAATAGTTATAATTCTAGTTTTTGTCAATAGCCTTCTCTCTCTCCCATTCTGCTCACTTTCCATAACAAAGCAAAACTTTTGTTTTGGAGCTTGTTCAAGCAAGCAATAGTCCGGATTTTTTTTTCTCTCTCTCTTTGTTTAATAATTAATTGCCTCTACTTTCTGCTAATTAAAACTTTTACACGACCGACAGGCCAGTTGCAGTCTCATTAAAGGTAAACAAATTAGAAACGTTTTTCATCGGGTGAAGAAACGATCGTAAAAAACATGAATAGCTGGTTAATATACACTGTAAATAATATAAATACGTTGGTAATATGCAAATCTCCGTCGTTTTTCAACGATTATTTGTATTACTTTGAAACTCGTCCTTTTCATTGTGTTCTGGTGCTCTCTGTAAAACCCTTTTATTCTTTTCAATTGTGTACATAAGTATCTTTGGAAAAATCACCCTATAAAACATTGTTTGTTATGTCAGGTTGTCTTATAAGGAAATGTTAAATAATAGTGGCAATGAATAAAACAAGACAAAAGAGAGGGCACAATTTTGGCCGGGGTATGTATAAGCCAATACACATAAGGCCACCCTGTCTGCCTTCAGCTACAATAGGCTGATATTGCAAATATCGTATAAAATGGCATTTTTCATATTTTCCAGTCTCCCTTTCATGTTGGCAACTATTGATCAGTTAAAAAGAGAAAATTGCCATCATCATATGAATACAAGGCTCTGCGCTCTTTCAATGAAAGTATAAATAAATTCCTCAATTCTAAATAATGCATAAATTTTTGGCTCTTTGAATTATTATCAACTGGTGTATGTATAGCGTTTCTCGCAAATGTACAAACACATACACACTGTATATTTGCAGGCTTAGCGGGGACCGCTTCGATTTTTCAAAAGATACGCTTAAAAAGCAAATACACTCGGGAAATTAAAGAAGAATAGGATGCCCGAAAGAGCGAAAGTGTCTAGCGATGCGTAGAGCAAGCAGCAGCAAGGGCACGTTCCATTTTACCAGCCATACCGATTTAATGCCAATATTCGATACTCACAAACGTATTATATTTATAAGTTTGTCTAGTAATAAGTAATAACCGTATCGTGCCTTTTAGTATATTTGCATGTGTAATACTAAAACCCAAAAAATAATGTTTTTCAATAGCACACACAATATAGAAAAAGTTCCCGTTGTGCTTGCAATTCTAAGTTCTCA
Organism: Orchesellides sinensis; assembly: GCA_027744375.1. Taxonomy (NCBI): domain Eukaryota; kingdom Metazoa; phylum Arthropoda; class Collembola; order Entomobryomorpha; family Orchesellidae; genus Orchesellides; species Orchesellides sinensis. The sequence continues at coordinate 7,965 of JAHZNG010001105.1, forward strand.
ATACAGAATTATGGTAGGTTGTATTTGGTCCTTCCATTTGGCAGTTTTCAGGATATAATATCCAATTCTACGGAAAGAGAAAGCGGATGTTTTAAGATTCCATAACTCATACAAGAGTTGCATTATTCGAATACACTGGCACTACCATAGTGCAGACTCCGTAGGGAAACTAGAATACCTGCGTTTCTAAAAACACATGCTGAGTCTTCGTCTAGTTTGTACCAAACGCACATAGCCATTAGTTTGTCTGATGCCATGTGAAATGTTAGAAGTATTTGTAGTAATGAAAATGAAATGTGCACACAAAAACTGACGCATGTATAGGATTCGGAAGCGGTGATCGAATTTTAAGAACCTTTTGCCTCCGCTCAGCTTTCTCCTTCTGCCTTTTCTCTAGAAAATATCAGGGTGGATTGGAGTGCGTCGTCCATTGGGATTCGCCATCGACGTGAAAGCATTGTGCGTAGATGTATCAATGTTGCGGAAGTGAGTAAATAAATATCCTTGCCTCGTGCCATCATATATAAAATCAATTGAAGACTAGTCTGAAGTTTGCACTTCAAGTGCATTTCAAGTACAAATGGAATGTTTGAAAGAAAGTCAATAAAGAACATACAATGCATAGTGTCCGTATTTAAATTTAAATACAACGCATTCTACTATTAATTTTCACCTGCAGCAACAGTTGTGGGTGCATCTAAAAATATAAACAGGTAATTTATTTTCCATAAAACGAAACATGCTATCCAAGACCACTTTTCCCCCCACATTCAGGTTGTAGCAGCTATAAAACAGAATTTAACGACGGGAATGATTGGCTAATAAAAATGAAAAATGAGTAGGGTACTTTTAAACTATATCTTATAATGTGTCATACATCGAGTCTTAAAAAGCAACAGTTAAGAAAAGAGCAAATTGAGCCTGAAGATGGGATGCATAATAACAAGTAACACTTTGTAGTAAATTTCATGAATAGCTCGCAGTTTTTCCGTATTTCAGCATGCTTATGATTCAGTTATGTATCATAAAATGCTAAAAGTATATGCATTTTATTGTAGACTACAAAATGATTTCTTGAATACGATGACCTTTTTGTACATTCATAATTTGAATTTATGTGAGCTATGCTGGTGGTAAAAAAATATTCTGTTGTGAATTGCAAAGTAGGACCATTACAACTCCCGTTGACATTAAGGTCAGTCTTTTGTCATCCTTTAAAAAATACTACGTTAAAAGTGTGACTGGTCATTTATCTGCCCAGAGGAAAGGAAACAGTTTAATACATTAGTGCCATCATATGCATGTTTGATATAACCTAGAAGTAACCTCATCTTTTGAATGAGCAAAAGGGCAAGGTGCAAAATTTCTTTTGACATTGCATAAAATTCTTTTTTTTCGGTTCTTGCGCATGATTCGCCAAGCCTCATTTTAAACTCCACTACAATATAATTTTAAAACGCTTTTCTTGTAAAATAGAAATAAATATTCTCCCTTGAAGCAAAACTGATCATAATTAAGGTAAGGTTGACAATACAAGTCACAGTCACAAAACACGTTGGTAAAAGACACACGACGCAAAACAGAGAAATAATAGGTATACACCACATTGAAATAGCCCAACTTTTCTTACAAATTCCACCTGCTCAATTCACAGTTCCATTATGCTATAATATAAATAATACAATAGGAATGTCTTGTGATATCTCTCCATTACGGACAATAAAAGGAGTAAAATATTGTAATCTAATGCATGACAGAGTTTTAAAAAATTAGTCAAAATTTGCATGAAAGCAATAAGGAGGAATCAAATGGGACTGGGAATCTTACATAAATTAAAGTACATTATGGAACAGAGATATGATATGAGTTTAAAATATTCTTTGAATATCTAAAGCTGCAACTATTAAACTCACACATCATGTTGCCTTCGAAAGGTTTCGCTCTTTGTTGTAATTTACACTGAAAAAGGCAGATTTCTCTATTCAGTATATACAAGCACTTTAGAGTAAAAAATTATTTCCCATGTTAAATGGCAAATTTTATTCGGATGTTAAATAGAAGCCAGTGCAAAAGCAACATGTTCCCCGTGACATAATAACAGGCCATATGACACATCAGTTATGAGAGTCTCTGAGAATCACAGTTATTGTATTATTTTACGTTGTTGCAGCAGAGTTAGCAAAGTATACCATTATGAGGCATTACGTCGCGTAAGCAGCAGAAGCTCATGTGCACACACTAGGCATCAGTCGAAAAACATAAAATTGGATAAAATATGGGCAATATACTTCACATTTTCTCATGCTTTTTCTGGCAGTGCAGTAGATGTGCTCAAAAGTTGTACGAAAACTTTTTTTCTTTGAGCTGCTCAACTCAATTTCTCGGCAAACACGCTAGGAAGAAGGAACGACCAAATAAACAAACGAACAAATAAATAAAAAATGTACATCTTGTAAAGCCATATACTTTACTCATGTATTTTAGGTATCTAAGTAGGTTTGTGTGTATGAATGATGGAAAAAGATATAAAGTATATATTACGTGAACACAGCCAGTCAGTATAATTTCACCTTAATCCATTTGTAATCCTACTTTAATTCTTTTTGCAGACTGTTCTCTTCTCCCTGGTTTTGCCGTTCCTCTTTCTATGTTGCAATTGAAACAGGGTAAAAAATGGAAGCATGGGAAGAAAAGTTTGATTTCTATATGGTCTACTCTGAAGACAAAAAATTAGACACGAATATTAGACCTGCGCCGTGTGCTCGTGATCTTAAGAGCAAAATCATCAAAATGAACATATAAAACAAAGGAAAATTATGATCATAACAAATATATAGGAATGTTAGGAGTTTTTGTGTGGTATTAAGACTCAATAGAGATTTTACATGTAGGTTGCAGTATGCTTATCCAATCACTGCAATACGCACAAGTTCGCATTTTTAGGTCATCTTCATCAAGACATTTCATCTGACAAAAGTGACCTTCGAACTTTTCACAGTAAGACGATACTTGCCACTAACAAATTAGAAAAGAAAGCAGCATAAGTGCGAAAATCGTGCAAACCAAATACACAGATATGGTCACGGTCGCCAAATCGTACCTTCTCAACGTATTACGCCGAATTTTTTAAGCCACCCTACTCACTTCGACTTTTCACGTGAAATTGGTAACCGTGGAATTTTTTTGCCATTTGATTAGCATTGTAAAAAAATTCCCCAGGAACAAATTCCGCGTGGAAACCCAGAGGTGAGTATCAGGCCTTATCAGGTTTTCAACAATATAACAATGTATGTATGTATGAGCAATGTACTTATACGTATAAAAAAGATTTTAAATAGGTTATGAAGATTAGTATGTGTTTTGTGTTCGTAGTTATTACCCAAGATTCAAACTAAATAAATATTATAGTTATACATTAAATATCATAAATAGGTAGTTATCATCAATCGATCTAAACAAACTAAACTAAACTTAAGACAAAGACTGTAACAAATCAGTTACAAAGACATTTTAGTCAAGAATCTTTCAAATTCACCCAATCAAGAGTAAACAGGGAGAATATCTGGCTTAATGGGATTTAAGGGTACCATTGACTTTTGCTGTGACCTAACTGTAATATTAATGAAATTATTATTGACAAACTCAACTGTAAATTAGTAGCTTGAATTTTCATCTCATGCATCATTGTTTAGAGGAGTACCAAACAATGATTTCCTCAAATGAGCAAATTAATGAATGTTGTCATTAGTATGAGAAAAAAAAGTTTTTGCATTCAAATAACGTGAATTTTTGCTGGGAGCAAATAATGGATTTGTTAAAGATTGCAAGTGTGCGTGGCTAGTCATGACTAGACAGATATGGGCAGCAATGTAGAAATAAAATGTTTAATGAATGGTCAATACTCTTTGGTCTTAAAACAAAAAAGAATTAGGAACACAACAAGCATTTATATACTAAACTAAAGCGTGTTTGTCTTATTTTTCTCTTGTTTTCATCATTTTATGTTGTGGTGGGCAGAACTGCACAATTGTTCATGTCATAAGCAATATGTGCTATGCTGGTCATGATGGTGCATCCCCTTTAATAGGCGAAACTCTGTGATTATCCACATTTGACACATTTATCTCTTGCTGTTATTTGGCAAAAGGTAGGTTTTTGAAAATTGTAAAGTATTAATTCGCAGATTTGAAAAGAAAACACCAAAATCATACGAAATTCTGTGAATGGCCGACCCATACTTTAACATCATAATTTTCGTTTACCGATTTGCAATTTGCAACCTGAACATGTTTATTGTTCAATGAAAGTAGTGAATTTGCTTGATTTACTGTTTATAAATGAAATATATTAAGGAAGTACAAAAGACGGATATCTTAGGTTCTTTTGTAATTTTGTATGCAATAAAATGCAAATTTTAAAGGACATTTTCCCTCAAGACATTGGCGCCGGTCGAGGAGAGACTCTAAATAAGGGTTTGTTTGCTGATGTTTGTGTCATAACTGAAAAACGTTATACACTTTGATATAACTGACATGTCTGCAAGTACATTATAATATCATTCCTATGAGTCAAGAGGTCTATTAACATTCCCCACACTCTCCAACCTCCTTCAGTCACAAACATAATCAAATATAACCGTTTTTGGAGCTTTTGCTGAGGCTGCTGTTTTTTAAAGTTGTGGTCAAATATTTACTGATTTTGCGGAATTCAAGGAAAAGGGTCGGTCTGCAGTTATACCACATTTGCAAAGATCTAAATTAAAGCAAGTCAAGTTTACTTTAAACAAAATAAAGATGATTCACCTGTTTATAATGAGCAGCTTACAAACTGGTACATTGCACTGATTGAAAGTATAAATTATAAAAGCAACCAAAACCAGGTAAACATGACATCGTACCGAAGGCACATTATGAATTTAGAGGGAAGTCAAATGCAAGAATGCTAAAACATTTCACCATCAAGCCTCAAACTGCCAAGACTTATGAAAATTGCATGTTGAGTAGTACTTACAACAAAATACTCACGGGGCTTTATCCTTCGCCTTCAATGGTAATGGAATGCAGCATGCAGAATAGTTGTTATTGTTGTTTGCATAATGACTGCAATTCTTTGGACGTTTTTAAACTACACGAAATAATTTTCGTGTATTCATCCAAACAAACGTACAAAATAAACTGTTAGAGTGTGTACAAATGATGTTTTGATGATTATTATGGGGACATATGCAAAGAAAACATGCAATATAATCATTTATGAATACTGAGAAGGTGTATAATTTCGTTGAATCTGATACACAGGAAATAGAGAGATCTTACTATGTACTCAGTCAGTCAGTAATTCTTTCAACGGGAAATATGACGGACAGGCCACGTGAAAATTAATAGAGCTTATTGTAAAAGCATGTATATTTATGAATACATAATTTACATTTGTAAAAGAGACTTATTTTTGCAAAGAATATGTGTATATGCTTGTATAATATATTTGACAATTGTTTGATTCCAAATAAAAGTACATTGTGTAATTTTATTCAAAAACATACTATACCTACTTGTTCTACTGCCATTTCACTCTCGAACAACATAAGTTGCTCCAGGGGAAAATGATTTATACTGGAAACCCATTATTAGTTAATCAACCGTTTTATTTATGATTTGACAGCTCTCTCCTTCTTTCTCTCTCTCACTCAACTCGCTCGCCAAAGCTGTTCCCTTGTGCTCGGTCCTCTCTCAAAGTAAGTAGGTATGGCATGGTACTACCCCTTAACAAACTGCAAACATTCTTAGCACCAGCCATTAAAACCCATTATAAACCACATACCAAAATGAAGGATACATAAATGCTCAAGCACTACTATTTGCATGGGAAAGATTATAATAAAACTTACAAACTATAAAGGGAGACCCACGAAGGTACTAATAATGGGAGTACAGCATTAATCACTTAAGTTTAAAAAATGGTAATCTTGAAAATATGAAGAATAAACTGAAATAATTGCTCAAGACGCGAAAAAGGTGGAAACCACTTAAATTGAGAGTTCTCAGCATTGCAAATGTGTATAAAAGCGGTTTATAAATAAAAAAAACATTCAGACGCTTTTTTCTGATTCTGTATAAAAAGCCACTATTGCATCTAATCTTTCATGACTTGCCTCTCTCGACAAATGAACCGGCTTTGCAAATCCCTGTAGAGCTGAAATGTAGTATAGAACGACTACACACATGGAGATTTCCAGAAATGCAACAAAAAAGGAAAAATCTACATAAAATTTTGATTCTTCATTTCATCACCTTTGATGCTCCATGCTGCAAGTCTTGAATGTATTATAAAACAGTTAATTTACCTCGGCTTCACTTGCCGTGTAACAAGATTCATTATTTTTTCTTTCTTTTTTATGTAAAGAATTGTTAGAGTCGTAACAAAATGCAAACAACAAACGCATACACACACTCACAACACCATTATTTCCGTTCAATCCACAACAACAAAGTAGTAATAATACAAGCTTGTGTGTGGTGATGGTGCTCCGGTGGTGTGTAGTAATATGCATCATGTGGATGAAGCATTTATTAAACTTAGGTCTTACACTAACTCTCTGGACTTGTATGTATGATATCAGATTTTCTACGGCAATAAATCCTCCTTCTTTGCGTTTTATATCTTTCATCGTCTCAAGCTCTCACCACTTTACTCGCACTTCTTCTTCCTCCAGATCTCTACGTTAGGTATGTTGTAGCCTGTAGTGTGAAAGGAAGTATGGGAAAAAGGGTAATTCACCAAAAAGGATGACGATGGGGAGGATACTAGCAGTACGCGTCTGTAATACTTCCACTCACAGCCCATTACCACTAAGGAAAACGCGGCGAAGCAAATAACTTATGTGTTACTGGATGTGGTGTAAATAAATTCATGTGCCTTCATACCTAGCTTACATGTTTTCCACATGTAATAATGCATACATTTACCATTCCTTATCT